>JBAIZZ010000348.1:0-166826 GCA_037355905.1 Heliconius aoede | reverse complement strand
GAATGAAAAAATTCTAAGTTTAAGACTTCTTCAAATGCAATGTCAAATTTTTTTCTTTGTATGATTATATTTCCTAACAAAATTTGTAATGATACATTATTATTTTGTTTTTTTATTTTTTCTTTTAAATATTGTATTATTCTGGGAATATCCTCATCTTTACATTGTATACCTGATTGTAAGAGATCCAAAAGTTGTGTTTCAGCTTGTGTAAAACTTTTGTCATCCAAATTATTAATCTTATCCATATAATCAATAAGAATACTTATAGCTTGGTTATTCTTTAAGGAACATCCCAGTTGACTAAGTTTACTTAAAATTTCAGCAACTTTTTCTTCTTCTACTTGTAATTTTAGAATTTCAGCATATATAGAAAAAAGTTTATTTTTAGTGCATATATCTTCTTTTCGTTCGTAATAATTTGCTAACCCTTGCCAGGCTAGTGGAAGATCTGCTTTAATTGATATTGCTCTTTGAAAGGCTAAAGCTGCTTGATCAGACTCCTGTAATGATTTACCTAGTAAAATCAAGCCTAAATAATTTTGTTTATCTTTTCGTAAAATATTTTTACAACACTCTTGAGCTTCATTATATTTTTTTTCGTCTATTAATTTCCGTGCTTCTTTTAAAAGGTTTTTAATATCGGCCATCTGTAATTATAAAAATATAAAGTTTATAATTTTTACATATTATATTTTTTTAATTAATAAAATATTACTGACATTAAGAAAATAGAATTGCTACAGATGTATTTACTAAGAAAGAAAGAACTAAGAAAAGTAAGAATAAAGTATTCAGATTTCGAAAATAATCACCTTAGTATATGTTCCTTGTGACAACTTGTGAATTGACACTTCGTAGTATTTGTTAGAATAGAGAGCTCGTTTTTTAATCAACTTTTTCATAATAATCTATAATGTGGGTCAATTTATACTTGTCTAAAAATAATATATTTTATTGTTATATTCATCATATATTATTTTTATACTTATAAAAAATAAATATTAATAAATTTTTAGGTCGCATTGATAATAATTTAAGTCAATTCTACAATAAAATTGGGCGAGTTAAACTTTTAGCTAGATTTTAACCATTAATGTTTTCGACTCTAAATACAAAAAACATATAGCATTACTAATAGGAGTATACTGGTTTAACATTAATTACAGAGTGAAATGCGTTTTTATTCGTAATTAACAAATATTGCATACAAAAATTAAAATTATTTCTATTTAAGCTATTGTATTTGGGGTCAATCGATAAACCATAAGGGGTGAATAGAAAAAGTGCTAGAATCGAATTAAATAGGTAATTACTACTCGAGATATATAGAATAGATATAGTATTCATAATATCATTAATCCATATACAAAGTAATTCGAAGCATTCCCTAAGTTATATTAATTATCTGGGCATTTATTCACTAAATATAAAAAAAAATCTTTTACAAAGAAGGAAGGAAAGAGTAGTTATACGAACAAAAATTATTAGTCATCATAGTATAAAAAGAGTTTTTGTTTCTTTGTCGTGTTGTCGGGTTGAATGTATAGAGGCCAGTCACAAGAGAAAGGAAGAGAGGCAACTGTATGTTTAAAGCTCAACTATTCAGCCGATTCAATTTTCATGTTGAAATGCTGTGGGTTCAATTCCCACTTAATAAAATGAAATATTTAATATCTTCGCTCTGGTAAAGGCAAAGCGCGGCGTTGAGTTCTGCCACTCCTTACGCAAAGCCTTAATGGAAACGGGGTGACTAGTGGTAGGTAACATTATATAATAAAAAAAGCCAAAATAACACCATATGGGATGTATAGAAAAAAATATTAAATTAAATAATAAACTTTAGTTAAATCAATGGATTATTATTTCTGATTACTGTGACCTGTGAAATAAAACTAAGACTTGTTTTTATGTTTAAAGTAATAACAATAATATTGTAGTGAAAATCTGCGTAAGATTTTACGACGAAATATATAGTCAATAAATATGTGCCGTGTCTGGGGCCATATATTGGACAATATTATATTGACAATAATAATCTTATTTTGTCAACAGATAAAATATATAGAAAGCTAAGTTTTTTAACGTGACATAAATTTAATTTAAAATTCGGCTTTGTAGATAGTTTGAAGGTTTAAACTTTGAAGTTTCATAAACAGTGTTTATAAAACACCGGCTGTCGGGGTTTTAGTTCATCTTGTATATTTTATATAAAATGTAGCTCAACTTGTTATTTTAATATTATTTATATATTACAAGTAATATTTGTTTGACGATGCCATCTACAGATACTTTAAGTATTTATATAAAAAAATTAAGTACGTACTTTAATATTTAAATCATATAAAAATATATTTGTTACAATTTTTTTAAAATAAATAATACTTTAAATCGCTTATATATTTCAGGTCACCCTGTCAAAGAGATACGTGAACGGGCCCTACATTTATTGTTAGCGAAATTTCGTTTAGGTTGGGAACTAGAGGATGAGTTAGCCGGTACTAGAAACTTGCTTGAGGCGTTACTAGCTTGGTTTCGTACACAATGCCCTTCGATGCAACAAGAAGCTTTAAAGCTTTTAGTGATGACCATCAAAGTAATATTATATACAATTTTGCTATTTTCGAACCATATATTATATTGGTATTATAAGTGTTATATTTTTTTAGAGTAAATCCGGAACTTACATAGCTAAAGAGTTGGGAATAAATAAAATTTTAGAGAATCTCGATAAAATTAAATGTAAAGTATGCGAAGATGCCTTAGAAACATTTGATGAATTAGTAGATACTCTTCTTTTCTTGAATACTGTTGATTCACAATCAAATGTCGCTGTACCACCACTTAAACTAAATTCAGAAACAAGGTATGTATGTATTGTTTTATTGCTTTGTTACTATGTGTACTTATGGATTGTTTAAATTAAAAAATGTGGATGTTAACGTTAACATATACATAATATGTGAGTAATATGTAATAATTTTTTTTGCTTTACACTGTATCCCACACAAACCGGGGAAGGCAGAGGGAACCTGGCAACCTAGTGTTAAGACACTCCATTCCCATTAAGATACTTGTATCCCACTTTTTGTTGAATTCTGGGGGCATATTGAGTGGCCAAACTCAACTCCACACACTTTGCTGTGTTCCCAGAGCAAAGAAATTGAAATACTAAATATTTCATTTCCTTAAACGGAATTCAAACCCACAGTTTGATACCCACTTTCACCCCTGTTTTATTCACCCCTGTCATGTTTACAGTCACATTTGTTGCCCCTGTGCCACAACACATCTCAATATATAATTTATTATATTTATTATGTTTTTTATTTCCTGATAAACTAATTAGACCAAATTTCTATATTTAATTCACTTTTTAATTAATTAAAATTTTCAAAGTTAGTTTATAAATAAAATTACCTTTTTTTCAGTTCTAACACAATTGCTTCAAGCAATTGTTATTATAATTTAATAAATGGAAGTAAGGTGTCATCTGAACCCACTTCTACAGTAAAAGCTAAAGAAGAAAATGTGAATAACATGTAAGTTAAAATCTATTTATTATTAAACTTGAATTTCAAAGAATCTTGTGTTTACAATATGAAAGTAGCAAAAGATCTATTTTGCTTCTAAATATTTTTTTGAGTCCATCTGACACACTTAAAATGTCTTAGCTAAAGAGCCTGACCTCATGAACATTTATTGATTTAATGTTATAATTTATTTAATGGTGTTATGTACCTTTATAGTATAGTTGCAGTTTGTTTGTAAATACAACAATTGTGGTTTCAATTCCCATTTCGAAGAATGAATTATTTTCATTACTCTCTTTGGCAACAAGAAAAATGGCAGCATTGAGTACTTGTCATCACCACCACCATCACCATCACCATCATCATCATCATCATCATCATCATCATATTTCGAAATTTGGGCAAAAATTGCTAGTTTTACTAACTCATTATATATATTCTGTAATTGAATTGTAATTGGGCGATTGCCTGTATAAATAAATAAATAAATAAATATATAAAAAAGTGGAGAACCGAGTGTTCATTAGTTGGTGAGAACACTAGGTTTTCTCTGTCTACTATGTTTTTTTTTTTTTTTTATGGGAGAGGACAAGGCAAACGAGCGTTCGGGTCACCTGATAGTAAGTGATCACCGCCGCCCACGACCCCATGCAACACCAGAGGAGCCACAGGTGCGTTGCCAGCCTTTTAAGGTGGAGATGAAGGGCACCGGGGCCCGGCATTACCTAATGCGAAACGCAGTGGCAAGGGCCACTACTTCACGCCGGTTTTAAATGCCGGGGGTGGTATTAAATCCGGTCGAGTCTGCCCATGCGTTGCCATTACTGGCGACGTGACTCTACCACACGTACTTTAGTCGCCTCTTACGACACCTACAGTACCAGGGTGATCCTATTCTAAGCCGGGACCACACGGCTATGTTATATGTGGGGTACAGGACAACTTTTTTATCATCACTACTCTTTCCATTTTATTATGTGTAGAAGTTTAAATTTGTATTTAATTTATTGATTATGGTTTAAAAGGTTCCTCCGGGAAGTGAGTGAGCATGTCACTCACAGTATTCAATTTGATCCACTATATATACATAGAGAAGTTTTAATTAATTATTTTTTTTTATTTTTTTAGTTCAGTTCAGGATGGCATAGTAATATTGTTATATCCTTGGGTATGCCTAAATTCATCAGATTTGAAAACAGTTACATTAATAAGTGATTCTCTAAAGATCTTGAAGTCTACCAGAAGGTGTTGCAGATTTATACAGGATGTATTCCTGAGGGATTTCCCTGCTGAAATGTTTTTAAACAGACCTGGAATTATTAAGGTTGGTAATATTTGAATCATATGGAACTAAGAGTAAGGGGTGTATTAGATTTTATTAAATTGGTATTTATAAGGTTTATCTGCCGTGCAAAAAAAAATGTTAGTTCCAATCCAGTGCTTCTAAAATAAAAAAATAATATTTTCTTATAGATATTATTGGCTATATCTGACGGACAATGTGGTGGGCATCCAGTGGAAGCTTTAAATGCACTTTTATATATAACTCAAGCATTATGCATAAGATTTTATTCATTGTTTTCAATGGACTTGGCATCACAATCATATGAGGTTTGTATTGTATTTGATTTTATTAGAGAATTTACTTTGTTAAATAATGAAACATAGTAAATTGTCTGAAATTTTACTTTAGCTTTCAGATGATTACAAAGACTGTGAGGACAATATAAATATGCAATTAGAACAGTTTGTGAGCCTTTCTAGTTTGTCACATGAAGACTCTTTGGTACCTTTAAGACAACTACCAGCACCTTTGTTTGCTTTAGAAACATTGCAAGTTATTATCACTATTATGACACGAAATGTGGTATTAGTTGACATGAATGAGGAGAATAATGTCATTGATATGGTAAATATTTGTTGTACACTGAAATGTGGGACACACTATTTGTAATAAATATTTTTATATAGTACTAATTCTGTATGTTTAAGAAAACAATATATTTTTTTATTTATTATTAATTTAAAGTAATAGTAAGTAAAGTAAATTTATTTTATAAGTTTTAACCATAATGATGTAAACACTTGTGTATTTATAGAATTTAAAAAACAAACATTTGTTATTACAGAACGAGTTGAATGTATGCCTGTGTTTGGTTGAAAATCTAGTTACACTGCTGTTGCACTGTGTCACAGAACAGTTTTGGTCAGTAGACCATACTAATAAAACTCACAGGGACATTGCTCATAAATCTTGTGTCGTCATGCGCATGTTGGGAGAACTTATAATGAAGTATAGGTCAGTATGCAATTTATTTAGCTTTATAAGTTATTACATGTGCTAGGTTCCGAGGTTCCCTTTAATTGCTACTACTACTAATGATAATAATAATTAACAAAAAAATTAACGTATGCTTAACAGCAATAATAACTTTTAGGACATCATTTACTCAGGATCCTAAGCGTATGCATTATCGAATAGCGTGGCTACGACTGGTCGTCTGCGCTGAAAAGTTGTTAAACTGGGCTAAAGATTCTCCTCTGCCGCCGACATCGCTGGTCGCAGCGTTACAAGCCGCTCTCATTGATCCTGCTTTAACAATAATGTATTTTGAAATAAGCGAGAAGATCTCATTTGTTTTGTTTGTAAGTTATTTATATTTTGAAATATTTTGGAATTTTTTCTGAGATGTATGTTCACGATCACACGTTTAGAAATGATACTTTACCTATATATGAATGAAAATAATAATTGTTAATACAATTGTTTATTTTTTTAGTATGGTATTAGTTATTTTTTTTATTAAAATATATGGAGCTTACATTTTATACATTTCAATCATTCATTTACAGAATGCAAAGTCGTCCGTGGATAAAGAGTATAAAAGTAGATACAAAGAGCTAAATAAATTATTCGAAAGCATGGATTATGAGAAGCAGTTTATGAAAATAAAAGACACAAGTCGTAATCCTGAATTATTACTTAATTGTATAAAAAACGCTCTTCCATCATTACATATTAATTTAAGTGAGACATTCTTAAGAGATGTGGGAATGGTTTTGTTGAAGAAATTAAAGGATTTTAATATGAATGATGCTGATTGGTCTATAGCTCGAAGTATTGCGTTGAGTCTGATGGCGCACAATTTATCGTGGGTACAAGAGTCTTTTTATAAAATGTTGGCCAAAATGGTGAAAACGACATTACTTGGTGATGATATAAACCAAACTGAAAATGAAAAATGCCTAACATTGATTTGTGATGTTGGTATTCTCTCAGAGATTTGTTGTCACGGACTATCTGCAACTCTAAAGGAGGTAATGTTTTTCTGTTATATGAGTATATATGTGTAAAATTTTAAAATTATATAGAGTAATCAAGACTATTTGATCTCTTTTTACTTGCTGTAAATGTGAAAACAACAATTGTTTTTTTATTTATTTATATAACAATATTTTATGCATGTTACAAAAGAAAAAATATTTAGTAAATATTGTGTAATTTAATATTAATATTTTTGTGTAAACAGAGAGTCTTAATACCAGGTTCCTGTTGCCTAATAAAAGCAAAAAATAATAATGTTAATAATTTTTTTCAGGTGCAAAATAATGCAAGTGAAATAATGCTATACTTATTGCGTGGGAGAATGATTCTAAGTGATAGCGTCTGGTGGAGACTGCTGGCCAGCTTGCTGCCTGTTTTGCCGCTACTTCACGTGTATGCCGCTCATGATACCGAACTAGGTGATTATTCTTTTTTTTTCATTCAAAACTCTACAGAGATTTGGTTTGTGCCCTTTTTTTTCTCATATCATAATTTTTTAAAATCTTTGCAATGTTTGCAATCGTCCGATGCTGGAAGTCTTCTCAGTATCGTTGTCTTTCTATGTTGTGCTTGGAGTTCGAACCGGAGCTGCAAATCTTGCGCAGGCGTGACAGCTGTCCGTAGCCCTGTATTATAAATTGTATTATTTGAAATAATTTATTTTATGTATGGACAATAGATATTTTGAGTTGGTAAATAATCCTCTTATTGGATAATAATGGGGTCGTTGCCTCGTGTCTGTGCCCCCGCATATTTAAATTTGGCTCTGACTATGATTATTGCTTATATATTTTTTTATATTTTAAGCAGCTCAATAAGGAGTTTAAGGTAACTTTAACATAATTAAAATATAATCTACAATTCTATCGAGTAAATGTCAGCCGAACGACATAAACACTTTAGTTTGAAGTTAAATAAAAAAAAAAGTCAATTTATTTTTAACATGTATAAGCCAATCGACAAAAGGATTTCGTTAAACAGCTTGCAGTTTTTTGTAATTATAAGTAAAGTGTAAAGAACAATGATGATTTTTCTTATGCTATAGCACATACATACTTCCTCATCTTCTTTCTACATCTTCTTTATCACAATCCAATGTTCATTATAAATTCGTTTCCACAAAACTTTTTTTTTATATAAAATTAAACATAAACATTAGTTACGCTATAAAGATTGTTTTTTTTTTACATTTTTTTTAACTTCTTAAAGATATTTTAAAAAATATTAAATATGCTTTATATGCTAGGTAAAGCAGTTTGCAAGTCATTAGAAACAGATATTGTAGACTGTATGGGCGTTTCTAAAGCGGAAAGGATTGCTGGTCTGACTCGTTTAATGTTCGTAAACTGTGCTCCAGTTCGATTAGATGCTGCACATTCAATTTGCCGCCTATTAGGTAAGAGCCATTTTTAAAAATATTTTTTCATCTTCCACGTCTTATTATACTTTTCCAATTTTCGCTCACTTATATTATATTAGAGGTATTGCATGTAAAGTGTTAATAGTTAAATGTATATATGTTTGTTTAACACCCTATTTTTAATTATACTTAAGTTATTAAGTAATTTTCTACCTCGACTGTAAACTCTTTATCTTCAGTCATATATTTGGCTTTGCAGATGACAGCAAGTACTTACCTCCTCGAGAAGTTCTACGTGCTGATGTTATAATGAACGCGCTGCAGCGAATCAAGCCACAAGACTTTAATATTGACCAGTCTAATTCTCCATCAAAGAATCCACAGGTATTTAGATATTATGAGTCGTACTATTTAGTAATTAATTATATAAATTTATAATATTATATACTATAAACAATTTATAATGTATTCTGTTAACTTTTACACTTGTTTTGTGATTTATCAAAAATTGAAAATTGCTTAATTAATTTATAAGTACCTGCTATTTTACCACTATGATTTATGATAGTGTTAAGTTAAAAAAATGTCTATACATTTCTTACAGACATCTGGATTAATACAAACAATAGAAGTTTTAAAACAGGATTTAATTATTGATGAAGAAACTCTTGAATATATAGGACAAAGTACTAGCAGACCTGCTTTAGAGCCATCGTTACGTAGAAGTACTTTACAACAGCTCGCTCTTATGATTCGACAACAAGAGTTACATGATACCTTTATACAAAATGATGGGGTTAATCTTATAATTTCTTTGCTACGGTAAAATCATATTTACATTAAATAAACTATTCCTAATATAATGTGTGTCTATATATATTGTTAGTGTGAGGATTTTTTTATGATTTTCATATTTATTTACTTAATTGTCTTTTTCTATAGTTATTGGTTTCTAATTAGAAGAATTTTAATTTTCGAGTTTCTTTGTTATTTCTTTAAACATTATGTGAGTACTTTGTTACATAATCTGTATTTCAATTTAAAGATTCAATATATTTTACAATTATTTCAGGTTATCTTTGATGGTGGACGATTATCTCGCATTTCCTGAATGCGCGATCAGCTGTGTATCAGTGCTAAATAGCGCATGTTTCAAATGTCGACATAGTTTTGCGAAAATATCGGATTTACCTTTACTTTTAATAAGAGGTAACATTAGTTCTATAATACTAGAGGTATTAATAAGCTTGTAAATCAGGTTACAATTTAGTATTTATTTCTAGCAATTTATTTAATTAATTTTATGGAAAAATAAGTACATAAATTATATAGTATTATTATATTATTTAGTTTTTTTTAAAAAACTAAAAAATTTAAATTTAACTGAACTATTTGTGATTTAAGTTTGATTGTAAATAAATACGATAGTGTGAAATACTTTCATACATTAAAAATATAATGTAAACGCGATTCGATTTCGGGGGATGATTATATTTGAATTATATTCTTTTACCCATTCTGGTAGACACAACGCAACGTTGGGTTCAGCTACTCTGATATGCAATGTCATAAAAATTGAGAAGAAAGTAGAAAATAGATGTCTTAACACTATGCACCCTCTACCATGCTCTGCACAAAAATAACATAAAGTTGCAATGAAAGAACAAAAATTAGTATTTTAACATTTATAAATATTTTTTTCAGTTATTCTGATATTCCCCGCGAATGACGATTGTGTATTAATGTCCGCTCAAATACTAGCACTTATAGCTTGGGCCGGTTTTGCTCTCCAGGAGTTAGATTCTTCACGTCGCAAAGTCCCGGCGTTACCTGCAAATGTCACACAAAATACTAGCCTACCTTTTGTTGTTAACAGCTACTGGACCTCTAGTCCAAACTGTGAACATTCTTCTGTAGGTAAATACATTTTTTGTTGAAGTATTTTTTTCCTTTACAAGTTAAGAGGAGCTGATGATAACTGTCCCTTTGAACTATGAATATTTTATTAAAGTTTGTATTTAAGAGGGGTAAGTAAATATTTTTTCATTGTGGCTTTTGAGATGTTACATTTGCTTTGTATACGAACATTATGAAGGTAATTATATTAATATTAACAGTTACAATGTATGTGCTTAATACAATTTGAATAGTCAATATTATTCATCCAGAATTTAGGTCCAAAATATTGATCGACCGAAATATTTCTATTTGCTCAGTGACACAAATAAAGACATTGTGACTTTTTATAGTTGTTATTCTACCGAACATTCTAAATTAAATTTCTTCAATGGTGCTACAACTTATTAAAGTAGGAATTCGTCTAATTTTTTATTATATAGAATGGCTGCTTGCCGAGGATATGTGGCGTACTACAATAAAGGTGCGTTGGTGGTGGGTTCAAAGTGGTGGGAGGCTCGCGTCCCCCGCGCCCTCCCTCTCGTCCACATCCCTCGACTTGTTGCGTGCTGCCAACTTGCGTCACTCTTGTACCAACTTGTTACTGGCATTAGAGAACGCTACTTCTCACTCACAAGTGTATGATGCATTAAATTTGTTGGAATGGTATGTAATACTTAATTATGTATGTGTATATATATATACATTGTGTTTAAAAATCTATAATTCAGTTTCACGCTGTTTGCCGTGTTAAGACACTTAGTTACCATTAAGACACTTCCGGTTATTGAGGGGCGGATTGGATAATAAAGACTTTGGATTCCATAATGTAATTTATATATTTCTTCTTATATAGTTACGTACATTTGATAAAATATCTACCATCAAGTGGCAAAGAGCTAGAAGGTCTGCCGTGGCATCTTATGAGAAGATTTCTTGCAGCACCGCCTGCTTCTTTAAACGACACCACCCTGTTGATCTCATTGTTGCAGTTTATAATAGTTTTTATGGACAATGCTTCCGAGGATGGTATGTAAAAGTTATATTTTATGTTGTTAATATAGAAATAATTAATAGTTGA
Source organism: Heliconius aoede (assembly GCA_037355905.1). NCBI lineage: Eukaryota > Metazoa > Arthropoda > Insecta > Lepidoptera > Nymphalidae > Heliconius > Heliconius aoede. The sequence goes on along the minus strand of JBAIZZ010000348.1, from coordinate 155,631 downwards.
AAAATTAAATATAATAAGACAACAATATATATTTAAGCTAACACAATGTCGTGGATTCTGTCGTCTTTTATTGGAAATGATGCGGTAATAATAACCCTATTGAGTAAAGATCGCCTTTATCCCCAACAAACTTCAAACGACATAGTGGAAGTTACTCAGTTGCGTATCTATATCGTCAAAATAGTATTACGCTGTATAAAACAAATTGAATATAGGAGGGATTACAGTAGTAGCAAGATGGAGAGCTTATTGAAGATTTTATTGACATGTTTGGAAAGAATTGACTTGAAAAATTTTCATATGCTTGGTGAGTATTAATTTATATAACATTTCTTTGCACACTTGCATTATTTACTTAATATTATTTAAATGTACTTATTTAATATTGATTAGTTTTTTCAGTATGATTATCTATACTGTTATCCACTAAACAAAATATAATTTAAACCTTTTGAAATTGTCTCTGCCTTCTTATATAGTGGCTTATTAGTTGTTCTACCACTTACTCCATATTCTATTGAGAGTCACAATGTATCCATTGCAGTTACTGAGACAAACAGAAATGTAGACAGACAAACATTTTAATATCGTTTGTTTGTGTTTAAGTATCTTGTAAATAATTATATGCACTTAAAAAAACAGTCATTTTGAAAACACAGACTCTATCTCAGTTTTATTTATATGTATAGACAACAGTATGTAGAATTTCTTAGTGTTTTGATTTTATTACTTTATTTGATTAATTGATATTATTACTGTTCTTGATATCTAAAAACATTAAATAAATACTATTATATATCATTTATTCACTCATGAACTTTATTTCATATTACAATTTAAGGATTAGCTAACAGATTGTAACAACTATATTTCTTTTAATTTAAGTTCAAACTCTGCCAGTACAATTTATAGTAAAAAAGGTTTTTTTTTAAATTATGTATATATTTCAGTATAAATAATTAGCTTCATGCTGTAACCCACAGACAGCACGGTAGGCAGAGGGAACCTAATGTGAAGACACTCCATTCCTGCATCTGCCGAATTCAATAAGCACTGCGTGTTGAGTGGCCTAACTCAACGCCGCACTTTTTTTCACAACTTTTGTCCAGATGGATGGGTAAATACAAAAATAAATAGGTTATATAGCAGATATACAGCACATTGCAACATGTGTTTTATATAAAATACTGTAAGTGTGCACTCTGTACAACATATGTTTGCATCACGTGTATTCATCATGCCAGTTGCATTTTATAGTTAATTATAGTAATCACATGCAAATGCGAAACGATAATTTTAACGGCTATAAATGCTTAATATAAAAAATATTTAACATATATATTGAATTTAATAGTAACATTTGTTTTATTTTGTTGCCTAAGACCACCAATTATTTACTTTAACTGTTTAAAAATTTATCTTAACTCTACCTTATGTAGAAAAAAAAATGTTTTAAAAACACTTACGCAGACAAGTAAACACGCCTACAATTTTATTACAACAACAACAGCCATTCAATAATGTAATATACAAAATTAATAGTAGCGATAACCTTATCAAATGGTTTTTCCAATATTCTAAAATACTATATACGCTATATTATTAATAAGCAGGAATATTACAGGATATCTCAATGAATTGATACGCTGTGTGAGGTACGCGGTGCATTCTAAGTATTGCCAGTTATCGGAGGATACTTTATTGGAAAATTTGAGAGTGATGACGAATGTGTTGAGCGGATGCGCGAGCGGCTCCGGGCGCAAAGGCCAGGCTTGCAGACTCGATACAATGCTTACATTGCTCGCTTTGTTGCAATATATACAAGAGCAATCTATACCTGTGCAGGTATGGATATAGTGTACATTATTTTAGTCGACTATATTTAATATTTGTTCTGATTGAATTTACAGGAATTCACGATAGACTCGCTATGAGTACAAAATTCGATAACACATGAGTAGTTTAACATTCTTGAGGACTTGACGTGATTGATAAGACCGCAAATAGAGTTTATTTATTGCCTTCAAGATACATACTTAATAGATAGAGGCACAAAAATTGACAATATTGACGATACGGAGTGTCTTTTTCGAATGGGATTCAAAGATAAAGAGGACCATTTCTGATATTTCATAGTGAAGTTAATTATATAGCTAAAGAACAAAGTATAATTATGACTTTTTGTGAGTCATGAAATTTCAATCGTTTAACCGCAACGAATATTAACTTCAGAAATAGTATCTTATTTGGCGTTACATGGACGCTTTTTAAGATAAAATATATTGTATATAAAGATAAACTTTGTGTGACTTCAGTATTTTTGTTGTCATTTATGTTTATCTGAGTCTTATGTCCTAATTTTTATATTTTACGATAAAGTAAATAAAACACTTGCATAAATTTAATATAACATGTATTTATTTTGTACTAACTCTCAGTATACACATTCTCTCCTCCTCCATTTTCAAAATAAAAACATAGAAAAAGTGAAAGCCACTTTATATAAAACATTTGTGCCTCATCTTCAAGGAATTTTGGATCGTTTTTAGATCTGTTATTTATTTTTAACTCATTCAGGTGATTTCCGTGTTTTAATTGCGTCCATTTCTGTTTAGTCAATGATATAAGTAATGACATAAGTATTTGAACATAGAATTTCACCATAAAAACATTTATTTTTATATTTATTATAAATTAAGTTAATGAGTCTATTATTTTAAATTATATAAATTGTGTTCATATCTTAAAAAGAGATGGAGTGAGCTATGGAGCGGCAAGGTAATGGACGCGGTGGGTCGCTGCGTGGCCTCGCAGCGTGCCGAGCTGCGCGCCGCGGCGTTGAGTACCGTGGCCGCGCTAGCACACTACACGCAGCTGATACCGCACTTGTTGCAAAGTAAGAAATTAATGTTATTTCAATAGTTTTTACCGTTTCACATTATTTATAAATTCATATTTGAATAAATCCATTCAGTTAATGCTTTACTCTAATCACAGTGGTTTTTGAATTTTCAAGAATATACGCTATTTATATTTTAATTCTTTTTAATTTCCTGTTTTTCGTGTTGTGGTTTTTGTGTGTTTTCAAGGCACAGCGCGGCGTTGATTTCTGCCAATCAACATCTCGAAACGAGGCTCTAGCTGCCTTATAAAAGTAACGCAAATAACAAGTAAATTTCTTATAAAATCTCATTTATAATTTAATCCCACAAACTTACTAAAAGTGAAAAAAGAGATAAATTTTATTGATTTTATTATTACGTTAACATGATAGACTATCTTGCAGATGTGGGTGTGGAATCATTAAGTAAATTAGCTCTAGAAAATTTGTCCCGCGCCGGGGAAGCAAATGTGGTGAGAGCGGCCGCTGCTTCCTTGCTTACCACTGCCACGGCTCGGACGTCACCTCAGACTCAAGTAAGTTTACATAATTCTGTATATTCATAAATACATAAGAGCTGAAGCTGAGCTTTTTGTGAAATAATGGACGACAATTAAAAAAGAAATTATGTTATTAAAATTAAGTTTAATAAGTTATTTATACAAGCTACAGTTTCACGTTGTATTCAACATATACATATAGTAGTAGGGTAGTAGTGTCTAGTGTAAAGACACTCCGCTCCAGTTTCCCACTTTTAACTGAATTTTGGAGGCATAGCGTGGTATGTGGTGAAAATTTTCCTGTGATTTGTTTACACAGAATATTATGTTCTGAAGTAACTAAATATAAATTCAATATTTACAATTCACATTTACAGTCACATTATACACAATGGCCTATAATTTATAGTAACCGCGAGTGTTCGTGCGTGGAATATCCCGGACCACCTACGTCGGTCGGTGTTGCGAGATACGAGTATTTACTACAGCACTGTGCGTCATTAAAAATATTTGTAATGGGACAGTAGTTCATATCAGTTCTTTGTTCGCTAATGTATCTCGACACTTTATTTGTAATACTAAAACTATATGATGACACGTTAATATTTTATCTGTTTTGTCTATTGTGAAATAACAACAGTTTTACTTTTGGATATTTTTAAATATTGACAATAAATGCTATGCCCCATTCACACTTCATATCATATTGAAGATGTCCTTACCGCCAATGGTTTATCTAATTCAGTGCTTTCAGTTTCTCATTAGTATTCATGAAGGTTTTTTATCGGTTAAATTAAATTATTATTGTTTTTATGCCTCCTACTATGACTTCACCCCATTAAGCACTAAAACCACAAAATAACGTACAAGAAATTTATTTTTTTAAAACACTCCTTTTAGTTGGCTAAATCTTAATCAGAGTGGATTGCTAATTTTGGAGGATCAATATAAGCAATCGTGACTCGAGGTCCATATAGTAAAATGAGCATGCTGTATACGTCCATTAAAAGTAATAATACCGTCAATGCAACAAGAAAACAAAAAAATAATGAATGGAGCGCCAACCGTTTGAACGGACAACGTAACGGCCTAGAGGTACCAAACGACACCCACTATTAAGCGTAATATAATAAGCGTAATATAATAAAAAATCATGATAGCATATCGCAGCAATTTTACAATCTACTTTTTTGTTTATAATATGTGTAAATAAAACTATTACAATAAAATAAAATGTATTTTATTGATAATTTATAATATATTAACGAAATATCATGTAAGTGGTGTCGAGTTTTAAAAAAACACAATAATTTCTTGCCTTTGTTACACGTTTATACACATTTTATAGGGTGACAAACGTCACTGCTAAGCTATAATGGGTTCAAACAAAATCAGCTTGAAAGAAAAACATATGTATATATCTACAAACAACATATAAGAGTATATTTCCTGTCATATTAGTGTTTATGATTTTTACTTCAAAAAAATTCTGATGCTACATATAAATATAACAAATAATATATAGCTTAACAATTTTTAAGGAAAATTCAAACCAATCGTAAATGTGTACGGTCGTAAAATATGATCGTTCTACCTTTATGATTTACAAGTGAATTGTTTTTCTCCAGTAATCTTCAAAACCATTTTCACACAATATATTATTTATTATCCATTGTTTACAGTAGATACTCAACATCTACTAGTATATATCATTTATTTCACACACGTGTTCTAACTACTACTAACTAAAAAAATGTAGTCCATTTTTAATTTGCTTTTTTGCTCTTAATCGACAGTTAAAGTATAATTTCCAATATCATGCTTAAAGAAATATAAACGCTAACTACAATAAAAAAAAAATCTTTTGACATGTGAAATGCATATAGTTACGCTATATACGCTACGCTATATACATACGCTATATATAAATACGCTAATGAGCAGAGTATGCGTTTATTAACATTATTGTTATCTTTATATATTTTTATATGTAACATAGTGGTAAGTAGGCAAGGCCTTACTTACTTGTTATTCTAATAACATTATAATCGTGAATGCTTGCGAGGAGAGATTTGTTTCATTTTCACACAAAAACTATTAACGAATAGACAATTTATGTACAAATTTTGTATAATTTGGCTATAATATAAGCTTGAGCGGGCGAAACCGCGTGTGGGTCGCTTAATCAGCTCGGTCGGATAATAATCGTAATAAATAATATTTGCTTTTATTCTTATATGTACTTTTTATACTGAATAGTAGGTCAATGTCCGTGGAAAGAATTGAGAAGCTCAAACTAGATATGATTCAGATTTCTTATCAGTATTGTGTTGAGTTAGTGTGTCGTTAAAATGGTAGAAATATTCTATTCTATAATGTATAACGAACATATGCAATTTAAATTACTGATTGAACTTTAAGTTTTCAATGATTCTATAATTTAAGAACTTTAAAAACCTGAGAAATTAAGTATACCTATATTCATGTATATTAATGATGACACCTGAAAAAGAACGTTTGTGAGTTCCGCACAAAGAAAGACAATTTAATTTGTTAATATTTAATTGTAGGACGAAACTTTAAAGCTTTCACGTTGACGGGGCTTTCCAGATGCATGATATGTATAGCAATATTAGCAATATTAAGTTAAATAATTTGTTCAACGAATGCTTTAGCAGTTACATATTTAGAACATAAGGAAGTATTAGTTAATAGTCTACTGTCGAGCATAGTATACGGTGTTTTATGCTTTTTTATTATATTGACAATATGCAGAGTGCAAACTATGGGCGTAGGAATGGGGGGAGGGACGGGAGGCCTGTGCCCATCCCAGAAGTCTTGTGCTGAAAACATTTACACATACTTATTCGTTCAAAGCTAAAGAGTACAGGCCCCTCCTGGGTAATATGTCTAGTTACGCCCATATTGAAGACTGAGAATAAATATAAACAGTAATGTTACACGTTCAATTAAGCTGTAACTACCAGTTTACTATTAATTTGTAGTTAAAAACGCCCTAGAGTGGACATGCGGGTGTATGCTAAATGCAAGTCACGAACGCGGTACGTCAACATATATGACCTTGAAGCTACGCATAGAGCTTATCTTGACTCTCTCGAGCGATACTAGTCAGTGCTCATTCGATTTCTGACCGCGGTCGTCGCAATCGCCGAGCGTTACCACAAATTGAATCGGACACGTACTTAGTTTGTTTACTGTTTTTGTTTACCGCATGAATTGACAGAGTGTTGTTTCACTTAGTGCTGTGACTCTTAAACTATATTTCTAAGATATCGGAGAAAGTGAAAATGCCTGTCACGTTTAGTTTAGTCGTGATTTTGTTGATATTGTTAAGTTCACTTGCGATATTTCATTATGTATCGAACGGTAGAAAGTATTGGCGCTACAGGAGAGTAGCGTACAGAGAACCGTGTCCTATTTTTGGGAATTTTGGTGCAACACTCACCATGCGACGGAGCTACACGAACATGCTTCAATTTCTATATGATGAATATAAAAATGAAAGATATATGGGAATATTTCAAGCTCGAAGACCGGCTTTGTTGTTGTTCGATATTGGATTGGTAAAATCAGTGCTGTCAAAGGAGTTTTCTTGTTTTAGCGATCGTACTTCAGTGGCCACGGATACAAAACGAGAACCGTTATTGCGAAATGTGGCTAACATGAGCGGCACAGAATGGCAAAAGATGAGACACATCATAACCCCCACATTTTCGTCGGCAAAAATGAAAGCTATGTTCCCTTTAGTTGCAGATTGTGCGAAAACTTTGCAAACTACTCTAATACAGGAGTCAGTGGCCGATGTAGAAGTTCCAGAATTAACATGTCGTTTTACTACTGATGTCATAGGCAGTTGTGCATTCGGAGTGGATCCTGGTGCACTAAAAAACACAGAATCTCCATTTTTAAAAATGGCAAAGAAAATGTTTAGAGCTGATAGAACCACTATTTTAAAGCGATACTGTCGCACATTTTTTCCAAGATTATTTAAATTTTTAAACCTCAGGACTTACTCACCAGATATTGAAATTTTCTTCACTGATATTATTAAACGAGTTATATCAGAGAGGCGTATTTCCGGTAAGCAACGCTGTGATTTTATCCATCTATTGCTAAACGTGCAAGACACTGACGCAGCATTTCCTATGACTGAGGAGTTAATAATATCGAATTCCTTCATATTTATGTTAGCTGGTTTGGAAACATCATCGACTACAATGTCGTTTTGTTTATATGAATTAGCTAAAAACGAAAACTTGCAAAATAATTTAAGGACAGAAATAAATGAGTGCATAAGACGTTACGGTGGATTGAGTTACGAAGCAGTGAGCAATATGCGTCTGGTCTATCAAACAATCCTGGAGACTTTGAGATTGCATCCACCCACACCACTCACCACTCGTCTTTGCACAGCACCTTGTACTTTACCTGGCACTGATCTACACATGAAAGTACGAGACGCTATTCTCGTACCTATACATTGCATTCAAAGGGATGCTAAATATTTCCCGAATCCAGAAAAATTTGATCCAGAACGATTCGAAAATGATCCAAATCCTACAGGCTTCGTTGCTTTTGGCGATGGTCCCCGGAGTTGCCCAGGTAAGATTTTCCCTCATTATATTGTGCAAATTAATAAATAAATCTATAATTAATAGTTAATCAAAATTAAGTTTGATTCTCGCATTGTCTTGATCAGTTTTTAAACACTACTCAAATAGCATTCACTGAACTCGTTGTTATTTAAACAATACTCAAAGAATGTGAAAGTGAATCATTTGCTTACATTACAATACAATTGTTCACGAAAAAGACTACATTAATATTTTAATTATGTTATTAAAAAACAGTGATTTTAATGAAATTTACAGTTTGAAGCGTCAATTTTACGTTCATGTTATTGATGAAGATATTTTACGCGACAAAATGACTAATTTATTTGAAATGTTACGAATTGTCTACACTTAAATTTATAAATAGTATTATTTACACAGATAATATTATAAGTTCATTGATCTTATCTTATACAAATAGAAAATATAGTTTATTAATCATATAGAATAACTTGTTACATTGAAGACTTAGAGTGCCTAAAAAAAAAAGAGTTGTCAACGTACCTCTCAATTTTTTTTCTCACGGTCAAAGTCCATGTATTTACAACAAATAGTATGTTTGAATTAATTGGCCGTTTGCTTGTGTTTAATGTCATGAATGACATTTATCGTCTGATTTCGTGATAAACTTAATATTTATTTATTATATCAAATGTCTTTTTATACCTATGTTGTGAATGTCAACTTATTGTAATCTCTTACAGGTGGACGTTTCGCTCAACTAATCGTCGGAGCTGGCTTGGCGACAATATTATCAAATTTTGTAGTCGAACCATGTGCGAAAACAACATCGACCGTTCAATACGACCCCAGAAGCGTCATGTTGAAAAATAAAGGAGGCATTTGGCTGAAATTTAGAAATATACAGTCTGTTTAGTTGTACTTACTTGTGTCTTTGACGTTTTTAGGTGTAGCAATCATGTTAATTTCAGTATTAGTTATTTCTTAATTAAAATTATACTTTTTTTTTTAAAGATTATATAGATTATATAAAGATTATTGAATTGTATAAGTGTGTAGTTATATGGCAATTGAATGTAACACAGACAGCGTCTGCTAATATTTTAGATTTGTCTGTGACTTTGAAATATTATAAGATTCAAAAGATTCTCATAGAATATAATTTCATTATGTTAGGAAAAAAACGTTGAAATAACAATATTTATAGGTATTTCTATATTATTACATGTACTAAATGTACAAAATATAAATTTATAAAAGAGAATATTAGGTGCGAGCAAGACAAGACTTATAAAAAATATATTTGTTTTATTTATAATAAATGTAGTAAAAAAAATTAAAGACCAAGTTGTATTTTTTATTTCAGTCGTAACTGATACGTTAGAGACTTCCTTATAATGCGGGTTGGAACTTTGGTAACTGGTTGAAAATAAAATAATTTGCTTACATTTTTAAACTGAGATATTTTAATTTTTTTGTTCTGGAAACATCCCAATAACAATCCCTCTGCATATCCTGATATGTGCAGGTACAGCGTGAAGCTAAAATAAATGATTCCATCCACGGTTCCTTGAAGTAGCCCTGAATATTCTAAATCATCTATGTCTATTTCTTAAGTGGACACAAGTTTCCAGAAAACTAACAAAAATATTAGATTATTTGATATTAATGAATATTATTAACGAAAAATCAGAATATATAGATATTTTATAAAACGCAACTTAATTATATAATAATTGAATACTACCGATCCGAACATAGGTACTGTTGTTAAATATGATAAACGTCGCCGTACTGCGGTACGGCGACGTTTGCTAAATATAAAAAAAAATCAATTAAAAAATCCAGGAATACGTTGTTTTCATTTAAAGATATCAATTATTTTTAACATTTTTTTGAAATTAAGGCGTTTATTATTTTTTTGTATTGAAATTCGGCAGGCAATGAAAAGTGATACATTTATTTGATTAAGTTTGTATCACAAAGCAATATTGTGACATCTAATAAGTCTTTATATGAGTGTTCAAAATATAATGTAGATAAAATTTCGTCTCAACGGATACATTAGGTATAACTTATTGTGGTTTTTTGTCAATATAATATTGACATGGAACACTTACCTTGCGAGTGTACATAGGTAGGTAGGTAGGTAGGTAAATATTTATACTGTGGGAAGAATGAACTTTAGACTTGGAGTTTCCGCTTGTCTTTTATTTATTTGTGAAACTTGTTTCTTCATCCTTTCATTATATGCAAAGGACTTCATGTCTTGTGTTATTTTATCTTAAGACGTATTGTTTTTCATACTTATATTTACAAACATTTGGTACACTTTGGTTGAATATTTGTTGAATAAATAATTCTTAAATTGAATTATAATAATTAAATTGAGGCTGTCGAGGCGCAGTGGCACAAGGGTGTCACTTGTTGTGGGTTCGATATTTCCATTTTTTCTTCGCTCTGGTGTCGAGGCAAAGCGCTGCGTTGAGTTCTGCCACTCACGCAATGCCTCCAGAATTCGGCAGAAAGTGGGGAATGGAGTGTCTTAACACCGAGGTTCCCTCTGCCTACCCTGCTGTTTGCGGGATAAAGCGTGAAGCTGAATAATAATTGATAATTTATTGGTTAGGTACTTTGTATTTATATATATATTAAATTTACATATAGATATTTTTGTCTCATATTTTGAAAGGAAATACTTAGGCATAAAAAAAGCAATCGATCACCGGGTTTGTTCTTTTACAGGTTGTAGAACTTGAAATGTTGCAAGCGTTAGCAGAAGGCGAGTTTATAGAAGAGTGCCTAAACATTTTCGTTGAATTCTGTAAAGATAGAGAATACAAAACTTATATAGGTAAGAAAAATATTAAACTTTAAAAAATAACGTCAATTTGTGAAACTTTTAAATTTATTTTATCTTTTATTTATTTTATTATCGCGACGAATCGTAATTTTACTATTATTATTACAATTTATATACAAAATATTATTATAAAATGTAATATCTAATATTCCTAGAGCCCAATGTCCCTCTGTCGATGCTAGAACGCGGTGAAGAACTCGAAGTACGAGCACAAAAAAGTGGAGAGTTTCATTTGGCACCGTCATTGCCTTTTCAAAAACCTCCACCCACGTCAAGTTTAATTGCGTCTTTAGCTGATGCTGTCAACAACCTCACTACGTATAAGAACGCGCCCGTGCAGCAGTGGAACGAAGCAGGACTCTACAGAGTGTTATTCAAGTAAGAAACTTGTGTTATTTATTAGGTATTGTTTTTTTTTATCTATAAAAAGGCATATTGGGGGCATTTATCAAATTAATCTAATCAATGACTTTTTAAAATATTTATTTGCTTTCTGTGCATTTGTGCACGCTAATGTCAAACAATGGGCTTAAACGATTAAATGTAGTGTTCACTGTATGTTTATTTTTATTTAAACGATATACGCATAATATGTATTTATTAATATAATTCTGTTTGTGCCTATCGCTAAATATTCATCTGATCTCCAGAAAACATAACGTTGTTCATTTTTTGTTTTTTTTTTCAAAAGTAAACTTAAATAATGTCACATTAATAAATATTTTTCGGCAGATGTATATTTTGGTCTCAAGGGTCTGACTCAGAAATCTACAGAGTGCAAAACTCAATAAGTCGCGCCTTAGCTACGGCATCTAACAAGAAATGTGTGCGAACGTCTCTTGCAGGCACCAAGGACTGCCTCTATAATTTACTGTTGACGCTGACACCCTTGGAAGAAGGTATTTAATTGTATATTCCATATATGGTTAATATCTGTATCTAAATTTTTTATTGTATTCGTGTTTTTATTTATCAAATTATACTCTATATTTCAAATATACTGCAACTATTTGATACAACACTTTTTGAAAGCCATAAAAAGCAGACTCTAAATTCGTCGAATAAGATTAATACATTAATCGGAATCGGAAACTTAAAATTGTATCATAAAAGTTGATTCATTTAACAAAATCCGCATTCTCTTTGTAATCAATAAGTATTTTAATTGTTCATGCTTATCCAATAAAAATTCTTTTCGATTTAGACATTTTGACTGCTAATGGTTCAGTATTTAATCGGATTATATACGCGATGACTTCAACTTTCGTAGAACATATGTAATTATTATTAAAATATTATTACAATAATATTATATATCACATAATATATCTTAATTTCATATTTTATCTTTAACATGATGTTACAAGTATTTTTTTTATTATCAAATTGTGTTTCTTACATTATAATTATATATTTTATCGTTCTTTGTATTTATTATTGTGTCACTCATTCTCCTTATGTGATCAAAATACTTAAGTGAAACCATTTTTACATTTTTACTATTCTATGAAAGCCTATTAAATAATAAGCCAAATAAAACAAAAGAGATTTGCCAAAAATGAAAAAGTGATTTTTTCAAACAAAATTAAATTATATTTAAACAAAATTTATTAAACAAAATTTAATTAATGAAAATTATCGTTGTGACATTAAACGTCATTTGTTAAGTACGACACACGCAACATGAATCTATCAAAGTTGGTATCTATTCGTAACTGCGTCACACTTGATACAGTCTGGATAAACATCGTGAAATTTAAAAAAAAACTTAATTATTTTTTTAGATATGGGTTTGAAATATTTTTCTCTATATGCTACTCCTGTTAAAGGAGCGCAGACGCTTCCACCCTGTTTAATGAGAGTGACATGGATATCAGGTGGGCTTGTTAAGAGTCTGAGTGATGAATGAATGGCATAAAAGATGTATGAAGGAAGAGTGAATGGTAAGAGAGGGCAAGAATGGCAGAGGGAGACCTCGGTTGACCCTCGACAAATACAGTATCGATGATACTTGTGGACTAAGTCTTCTTGTTAAAAATGTTTATGACAGTGAACGAGGTCAAACAGGTATGTAGAAATCGTAGTGTAATGCGCTCCGTTCTCTCTGACCTCACTAGGGGTAAAGCATGAAACTGCAAGTATTAATGTGTCAAATAATAAAATTAATAATGCTTTTTTAGAGGAAAATGACGCTGAGTGTGTGTTAGCGCGTGCGCAATCGCTTAATTTGCTAGCGGCGCTGTTGTCAGAGCGCGCTTCCAGTGACGTTGTATGGTCGGAGTTGAAAAAAAACCACTTGTTATTCCATTTGCTCCTTCAAGCTCTACAAAATGAATATGGAGGTATGATCATAGTTAGAATATTTTATATAAAATATTCATTTAATCAAAATTGTTATAATATATTATACTTAAAATGCTAGAAACACGATACTTTAAATATTTGAAAATGTTAACATTTGATATTGCTATATTTTTTTAGAATTACAAGACGCATCGATGTACTGTATCACACAACTGGCCAGATCTTTGTCGTCTAAAAATAAAAAATGCATCGAGACATCAAATCGTGAATTGCTTATGAATTTTCTTGATAATCTACCGTCGCCGTACTCGCAATCAGATAAAGATATAATGTGCGCTGGAGATAGTGCGAGAGAGGACTGCCAACCCGAATATATTGTCGAGGAGTGTTGTAAAATACTCATAAATATATATCTGAAATGTTCTGATAATAATTTAGCGCGCAGTAGTCAAGGTTTGTTTTATTTGTTAGATTTGTACACTTCTTTTTACAAAATTACACTTGGTTTATATAAGCCCGCGGTGATTGGTTTTTATTTAGTGTAAAGTGCGCCGCAATTAGTTTAATTAAATTCTAATCTATAACGCTATTAATTTTAACTAGATTATAAAAAAATCTATCAATATTAATTTAATAAAAAATGTTAAGTGTGGTCTTTTAATATATATATATACAAAAACTTGCATATTCAGATGACAAATGGACATTAGTATGCACGTGCATATGCAGCCTTTTAACGTGCAGTGCGCGTGCACGTTATTACTGCGTGCATCGGCGATTTCCGCGCGTGTTATTGCGACATTTGCACGCACTGCGAGATTCTTTGTCGATGCACGCAAAACCTGTTGAGGTTATACGAAACGCTGATCACGTAAGTTTTTTTATTTTCCACTGAATTCTGGAGACATTGCCTGTTGAGTGGACGAACTAAACGTTGCTCTTTGTCTCGACACCAGAGGCAAGAAAATAGAAATATTAAATATAAAACATTTCCTCCAGTGAGTATGCCCTGGAGCATCCTCAATTCCTCGACCAGCCTCAATATATATATAGCAAAATCAGTATTATGTACATATGTAAATAATAGCAAGTAATTTGGTTTGGTATGATGAGGCACGTCGCGGCGAAGGTTCACAATGTTGCGACTGTACATGCGACAAGTTGTGGATTCAATTTACAATCGAGGTAAGCGTGGCGTTGAGTACCGCCACTCTCTACTATGTTACATGCGGGAAACAGAAGTTGGGGAAAAAAGCTATTTTTAAAAAGGAACTAAAATTAATTATTAATAATTTTCGTACAGGAACCATCTTTAAACACTTTATATTCGATTCTTACTCTGATCACTTGTCAAATGTTCGAATGTGCACCCGCTAAGGAGCATATAGCGGAGGACATAGCGCCTTCTTTGACGAGACTGTGGCCCTGGTGCATGATGAACGAACGATTGAGAGACGCACTTTTGAATCTATTAGTTACCTTTACTAATGATTGTCCCCGAGGTACGTTACGAATATACAGCTAATATCATATTTATATTATTTAAATAATAAATTAAATGATCTTAAAAGAAATATTCAAATAAATCTAATATGTTAAATGTAGCTTTATGTGTTGGTATATTTTACTACATTAGTAATATATAATTAAAACTACTATAAAGTGTTCGTAACATCGGATTTTCATAAGTGTATAATTCTATTGTATAAGTTTCGAAATGTATAAGTTAATTCGTTTACTACATAAAAGTTTTATTTTAAACTTAAAATCGCGAAAATCATGATCTCATTAAATAAACACACTGTTTGTTTCACAGAATTAATAATTTATTGTTTACTATTGCAGCGTGGGCGAGCATGTGCAGCTGTACGGGCGGGCGCAGTCTCCTCAACGAGGCGTGCCTGTTGGCGGGCCGCGAGGCGTCGCGCGCTCGGCCGTCCCCCGCGCTCGCGCTCGTACTGCGCGCGCTCTCGCATTGCGTACCTCACCATCATTGCAGGAATATTGTTATTAAGGTATTGTTACAAATCAGAAGCAGTCAATATTCATACATAAGAAAACAATTAAGTATCTTTTAAAGATAATTTAATTCAAAACTGCTCTCAACTATCAATATATACCTATCTATACCCATCATAACTTTTAAAAACTGCCCCCCCCCTGCAACTACTAGTGGGGGCACTAGTAGATCTAGTAAATCACGTTATTTAATACTTGAGATCAACAATGAACTCTAATCGTCGTCTCGTTAAGTATCGTTTTGTGATACACAAAATTTAACTGTTATGCCACACATTTTGATATCAAATTACAAATTTTTGATATTCTCTGATTAATATTTGATACATCTGCCAACATAGAAACCTTCTTTTTCTTCAATATTATCAACATATCTTTCATTATTTCTCAAAGAAAATTTGTTCAGCAAATTGTTGCCTAGCCCAATTTGCAAAACAACTAGAGAAACAGTTTGGCGTTCTGCTTCATTTATCATGGATCTCCGTATTACTTAACAGAACGACGTGCTCTCATGCATTATTAAGCTGCGGGCGCGAGGCAGCTACTCGGAGAGTACGTGGTCGACGGTGGGCGCGCAGTGGGCGCGGTTGTGCACGGCGGCGGGCGCGTACGCGGACGGCGCGGCGGCGGTGCTGGCGTTGGTGGCGTCGCCGGTGCTGCGCCCGCTGCCCTCCGCCTTGCTGCCCGCGCTCGCCAACGCCGCGCACCACCAACGATTGACGTTTCTGCAGTCGCGTCAGTATTATATATACTTTTTATTCTATAAACCTGTATCCTTCTTTTTGTACTTCCTCGCTATGGCAAAGAAGATTTGTCTTCTGTATGGAAGTGAAAAAACATACTTCCCGGAATGGGGATCAAATCTACAACTTAATATTTACCACAACACAATTGTGATAGCTAGACACTACAGAAAATTACATTGATTTATCTTGAGTATCGTACCATCTTCATTTATAATATTGAATTTATTAAACATTGTTAAAACTTAAAGGCCGGTGTGACAAAATGTTTTAAATTTACCGCTGTATTAAGAGAAATATTTTCAGAACAATGATGAAACAATTCTATATCCTCTTCTCTGTATTTTCGACATATCGATGTTTAAAATATAATATATTTAATATTAAACGTAGAAACTTCAAGTATTTCACAATATTTCCCCAATATCACAATATTATGTCAACTGACAATGACTAGCATCTCATCGTGAACTCACTGTCATTACCTTAAATGATATTGTAGCATCCATATTGCAATACGGATACTATAGCATAACTAACATAATATATATAAATATATACTTTTATATTTGTAGCGGATTTACTAGAGTTTCTGTCGGGTTGCCTGTTAACGGGCACTATAAAGGAGGTGGTATTGGCGGCGCGCGCAGTTTGGGCTTTAGCAGCAAATAATCACAGGGTAAAATATCTTTTAGAGCTTTATTTTTGTATTACTATTATACTTCTTCCTTTTACACTATTTCTTTCTTTACTAAATCAATACGCTTCTGGAATTCTGTACTTTCAATAAATACTAAACTAAAAGTCTTGACTAAAGTAAAAAATTATTGTCATTAAAATGAAAAAAATAAATTGTCATCTTTTATCTATAATAAATTTTTGTAGTAGTAAATGTTTACGTTATTGGTATATATTCATTACTGCGTCAAACCTAATACACTATAGATAAACATCGTGCCTTTTAAGTACGGGTTTGAAATATTTTTTCCAATATGCTCTTCGAGTAAAAGGAGCGCAGACTTTTCCACCCTGTATATTTCCTAATTCACACATTCAACAAAATAATGTATATATACATATAACAAAAAATGTACATTGACTAATTTAACAAATAATATATTTTGACAGGCCAAATTAGTATTCCGTAGCGCGGGCATAGTGTCCGCTGTGCAATCCGCGCGCCAGCGACTGCAGCGCAGCGAAGACGAAGCCACGCAGCGAGCTGTGGAACTGCTAACCTATACAAACACTGTACTACAAGCGACATGATCTGATTTATGTATTATTTATTGTTAATAAATGTCAATTCTTTATTTATGGCTTGGATATTAATCTGCCATTATCAAGTTGAATATAGAAAACGCGAAGGAAATTTATTGTTGAACATTTTGTTTTGTTTAAGCCATATCATCCACCATAGTTATAAATGGAATATTTATGGGCGATATTACAACAATTTTCACAATTTACATTATTACGGATGTAACTAGTTTCTGCGTTAACAGTAATGTACCAGCGACTGTTCTCTATTCTATAAACTGATTTATTATTGTATAAATTTAATCAAAAATCTTGGTGTTTATTTTTTCAAAGTATACAAAAAAAAACTAAGGAATTCAATACAAGGAAATTTCATGCAAACATGTTAAATTTTTCTTCATAACAATGGAATAATATAAAATAGTAATTCAATTATAGTCACGAATCATTTTACTATTAACGCGAAAATTATGATCTCCTGTAGTCCAAGACTACTATAGTGTTCATCTCAAAATTTGCTATTTTTCCGTCAACTTTACTTATGTTAAAATATTGACAAGAATGCGCGTTTTGCATGGCATTTATATTGCGTAATCGAAGATGATGTCAAAATTTTTATGAATTAAAAGTAAATTATTGTATTATAAGTCACGTGTATTTTTATTTAACACTTTGTACTCCATTATTTATTTTTCTACATGGAATATTTAGCTGGTGCTTAAATAAGTTCACAAGGACTCTGTGACATTTATTACGCTGTTCTTATTTCACACAAAAGGTACTTCCAGCTTATGTTCTGTAAATTTAAATGATGAAATAACATACAACTGTCGGGGCCCGGCATTACCTTATGCGAAACGCAGTGGCAAGAGCCGCTTCAAGCTTTTAAATGCCGGGGGTGGTATTAATCCGGTCGAGTCTGCCCATGCGTGTTGCCATTACTGGCGACGTGACTCTACCACACGTACTTTAGTCGCCTGTTACGACACCGAAAGTACCAGGGTGAGCCTATTCTAAGCTGGGATCAAACGGCAATTATATATAAAATAGCTATTTCTTCTTATTTATTTATACATATACTCAGTAGACGTGGATTTTTAATATTAATTTCAGTTTGATACCTCCACGCAAATTTGTCCAAAATGGTCGTCACAGACGGACCAATAAGTGGACTACAAAGCGATATTATTTTTTCTTTTGAAGTGAATAACCTAAATATTTGAACGGTGATTAATTTATGTTCTCCTATCTCACTATTAAAAAGAATTCTGCTATTTTGATAGTCACAGGAATTTATTTAACTTAATGTAATCGAACCCAAAACAATGATTTTAGTTATATTATTATCTGTTTGTCAGTATGTGCGATAGTAATCCAATCTCAAAAACAGCTCAACCGTTTTAATGTAGTTTTGACTATTGAATGCTAGCAAGCATCACTTTAACATTTAGTATTTGTTTTTATTTTAATTGTGTCACAAATAAAAAAGTTAGTATAAAGAGTTGCATGCGACACTATTGCTATAAAAAAAGTGTTCAATAGAATTGACTACAGCTTTAGCTATCAGTGCATGAATTTTGTCTTTAAAATGATAACGTTATAAGACACGAAAGCAATTGAGAATAGAAAATAAGTAATTGTGTATAAGCGAGCGAAGCCACGCGAGGGCTACTGGCTGTATATAAAAATATTGCTAACTATATTCAAATAGAAGTTTGTACGTAAGTACGACATCATATTAAAAAGGAATATAAATTTACATTACGTTTCTAGAAGATGTCATTGATAATTTTGAACGAAGCTATAAATGTAATTAACAACAGCTAGCTCTATTGTTTGAGTACTTAAAAGGCATAATATGTGATGAAATGATAAGAAAATTTATTGATTACGTTCTAGATAATAAGTTTTTCTAGTAAAACTAGCAATTAAATACGATACATATATATTAATATCGGTATTTAGGCAGGTACCCTCAATATATAGGTAAAGTACATACCTTATAAAAAAAGTTTAATCACACAGAATAATCAACGTTTTATTTATAGTGCGTGAGTTATCTATTGTTAACAAGACAGACGCACATACTCAAATATATATTCATACTTACGTACATATATCAATTGCTTATGTATCGTAAATAATGTAGGTAGTTGCAACATAGTGATAACGACAGCTGCTTTGCGGTGGCAGGACAGGCCGGCCACGTCTAACCGTCAAACGTCAGTATTTACACGTCTTGCTAAAGTTCATGATTATTAGTGATAGTAGTAGATAGATAGATAGCATGTTTTTTAATATAGCTATAAAATTGACGCGATTTGGGCAACAAGGAAGTTTACATTGGTTATTATCGCTATAAAGTGTGATACAGTGTGTCCGCGTACGCCTGGGCGCCGGACGAGCGTCAGTGAGACCGCGTCCCTGCCGCGGCACCCGCGCCGTGGCGGCGCCCTAGTGCGGTAGTACACGTCGCGGTCGCGCGCCTACAACGTTGACGGCTGATCAATAAGGAACTATGAATACGCGACCTGCTATCTGACCCGAGTCTTGGGAACCTAAGAACCATTCCTTGTATTGACTATTGAAGAGGTGTGACGTGATTGTGATTAGAAATGTCACCAGCACCATTCAAATTTCCACCAGAAAGTTACTCGGCCGTTTACACCGGCGACGTTGCGAGTGCAAATGTAAGTATGATTGTAACGAAGAGAGGCGAGTGGCGATCGGTGTTATCTGAACGCGGTATGCGTGTGCGCAGCGCCAAGGCCACGTCGGTGTATGCCATCGGCTATTGGTGCATTCAACTCGTTTTATAATTTAATTTAACTAAATACTAATAAAACTATATATATTATGTCCATTATAAGTTTATAATTGAGTTATTTCAATGCTACGACAAATTTTGAAGTCATCAATTATTTGGATTAACGTGATTAGGAACTAAAGATTACGCTTAAATTAGATCAAGCAAATCCAAACCATCAACCAAATGTGATTCGGAAGCTACATGTGTTGTGTTCTTTTGCATATTCAAGGTTAATAATACAGATTTATAAATCTGTAGCAAAGTCAACATTTTTTTATGTTTTCGTATTTTGACACAATGTTTTTATATAAAATTCAATTTATTTTAATTACTACGCTGAATTATGTGTGTCATTAGTGTCATTAATAACGACAGTTGAAAATTTTACCTAACTGTTTCTAATTTTAAACTTTCATAGTTTTAACCATTATGGAGTTTATCTTATTCTATTGTTTGTAGGAAATTTATATGAAATTTATACATATTATACATCTAATCATTTTGTAAAAATTGAAAAAAAAAGAAAATTGTATTTTTTAATGAAAGCTCTGCATATATTTAATACTAATATGTACATTTTAATCTATAGTAATAATAGTTATATTTAAATTTAGTAGAAAATTTTCTTTTAGAATTCGGCGGCAAGTGGGAAGTGGATCGCCTTACCACTAGGAACCCTCTGCCTACCATGCTATATGCGGGATACAGTGTCAAGCTGAAAAAAAAGAGAGTTTTAACTTTTAATCAATATTAATTTGACAGGTTGTGAGCACCAAATTAACAAGGAGCGAGGCTGGCAGTGCTTTGTCGCCGGTGCCCAGTGGTAACACATCACCGGTTTTCAATTGTTTCCATTGTGCGGTATGTAAAATCATGTCTAATAATAGTATTTTATTAACCGCATAAAATTATGGATCAGAAATGAAAATAGTATATTAATAAAATGTGGCAGTTTGTATGCCTTTCTTTATTTTTTCAGCTTCCCATAGCAGGGTAGGCAGAGAGAGCCTCAATGGGAGTGAAGCAGGAAGGAGGGAGGGAAGATTTTTTCAAACAAAACCATTAATAAAATTATCGTTATAAAATAAAACGCCGTTTGTTAAGAACGACGCACGATTGACGAACGATTTTTGACATCCGGCTGAAAGGCCGGGCAATAATGCCAGGACACTTAGCACTTTTCTGGTGATGGTCACACGGCTACCATAACTATGGGTGCGTCTTTGGGCGGGCTTATAGCCCGTTTATGTGATGGCCCTGCCTGGATCGGCATGGCTGGAGAAAGAGGGATTCAAAATAAGGGATGAGCACGATGCCACCTGGGTGGTTTGCTCAGCCGGGTGAGACCCTCGGTTGTCCGAGGGAGGCCCAGCTTAAGCGATCAGCGACTGAGGTGGCGTCTCAGGAATCAGAGGGAGGGTGAGAGTCAGGGGGAGGGTGGAGAAGATCCCTCGAGAGGCGGCGTACGACGGTGGGCCGCGTATGCCACGACGTGATGCTGTGTAGGTGCAGGTGGTCGGAGGCATCGGCACGATAGTACGCGTTGACCGCGAGCCGGCCGATGTGGTCTTCCAACTTCTCCATCTTCAGGTCCGGATGGAGGGTGGTGTTGCGAACGTAGTAGGGAACCTGGGTGACGCACTGTAGGGTGATGTTCTGGACCACCTGCAGCAGTCTGCGTTGGTTAGGGCTAGCCAGGGCGTACCACGCTGGTGTGGCATACGTGAGATAAGATTATATAAGAGATTAAGAGATATAAGATTATATTTACTTACGTGTTTATTATACTTTAATATCAAAATTTTTTTGTTTTCAGTTTTCAAATAACATCAAAGTTATAAAGAAAGAAAAAAAGACGAGAAATGATAAGGTAAGTAATTTGGAACGTTGTTGAAGTTACTTATAGGTAATATATAACATTAATGAAAAACCTATTAATGAGGCCGTGGCGCAGTGGCACAAGCATGGTAAATTTTAATATATAACATATATTATTATATAACATATAATAACAATATTTTAATTTTTTCGCTATGGAAACAAGGTAAAACGACGTTGAATACATAAACGACGTTGAATGAATCACTTCCAGCAATTCCACAAGCAGCGTGAAAGTGAGGGATAGGGTGTCTTTACTTTTAACATTAGGTATTCTCTATCTGCTTAAATCACATATTAGTGTCGAAAAAACAACATTTTAAACAAAACGAACAATAACAAGTTGTATGATTCATTATGTTAGGATTTGTATTGAAAACGTTTACATTTGAGATTTCCAACTGCTAGGAAATATTTGCGTTCATTCAAAAATAAACACACTAAAGTATGTTTAACAAATCGACTTTATAAATTAAACAGTTTAAGTGTTTATCTCGTTTACAGAGTGGGTGTGTCTGCCTTTATGAAAAAAAAACTTTATATTTTCGCGTTCGAATGTCGTTTTTTTTGAATATTGAATTTTAATCATGACAAGAATTTAATTTAAATATAACTGTAACCAGCATACTACTACAGAAGGGTAGGCAGAGCGAACAGGAACATATTAAGCGAAGAAATGAATATATAAATTTAAATAAATAATTCATTTCCTCGAGTGGGGATCGAACCCACAACCAGTCGCGTTTACAGTCACGCACTTGCTCCCCTGCGCCACGACTGGCCTCGTCTGGCATAGTTTAAAAGAGTAAAGTTAATGTTCTAATACGTATATAATAAAGGAACTAAATAAGTATTTAAAAAACTTTATATTTGTGACGTATCACAAATATAAATCATATTATTCTCATGTTATTTAATATAGAGCTCACACGTTGTTTTTCCAGAAACAATTTCTACAGTAGCCTATGATGATATACTTTTCATTATACATTTCACGAGCTAAATGACTTTTTTTATCAGAATTTTTCTGGAATAATCCAGGATTATAATAGAGTGAATGCGGTGAGTGACCTGGCGACCGTCGCGCTATCACGTTTTTTCTTTCGCCGAGCAAGTCTGTTCCTCCTTTCCACCTTTTTCTAGCGAACACGTGATTACATAATTTGTTATTATTTAATATAGAACACATTGTTTTCCATATTATAAAAACGTAATTTATTAATACTTTTGATAATATATAAACTATGGTGCTTCTAGGTACATATATCGTGATAATCTATTCTATTTTAACCTATGTACTTTCATATTATATTGTATTTATATTTCAATAGTAATTTTTGTAAAAAATTGATTATGGAATTCAATTTTTTTTATCTATCCAAGTCAATATTTAGATATCATAATAATACTGATTATAATTTAGAAAAGATATTATGGAAATTCTCACAGACCTGTCTCTAGTATAATTTTTGTAAAGGTCACTTAAAGATTAAGGCTGTCACGTGTCCTAATTTGTTTTTCATGTAGCTGTTACAAAGTTCATGTCGATCTGAGCTATTTTACAAATATAACAACATTACGTATATACATCAAGGAGATATGTATATATATATATATAAATCAGGCAGAGAGATCCTAGTGTTAAGACACTTCGTTCCCTACTTGTCGCCGAATTCTGGAGGCATTGCGTGTTGAGTGCCGGAACTCAACGCCGCGCTTTTACTTACCTAGCAGAGCAAAGAAATGAAAATATAAATTTCCTTTCTTTGACTGGGGATCGAACTCACAACGCGTTACATTCACATCCTTGTACTGCACGAAACGAAATTGTTACAAAGATAATATTTTATTCCCTAATTGGAACAGATACATAATTTCTAAATTTTAATTAGGATTGTTATAAATACAAATACATCTTAAATATTGATATCGTAAGAAGTAAGCATTTGGCTTAAATATTCCATATTCATAAGACGGCAACTATGATCTAACATATTTATATATTCGTGTTCGGGTAATCAAAGTATAAAGTATAATGCCTTATATTATTTTTAAAAAAGAATTAATTAAAAAAAATAATAAAGATAATTATATAAGTCTTGATTATAAATTATAATAGGCTATTTCTTAAATTAGACTTTGAATAGGTCAAAATTAAAAACAAAATATAAAATGCACATACTTAATAATGGAACATATTTAAGAGACCACTTCCAACAAATATTTTATTTTCTCTCTTATTTTTCTTTGCCATAAAAACAATCGTTTCCAAACTGAAAAACAAAACTAAAAAACTTTTACCTATCACATTGTAATTTTCAATGACTTACGTCCGTTTTAAAGAGAAAACGAAATGGCCGCACATTAATAATAAGTAGATAGAGTCACGTGTATGTTGCTACTTTTGACAAAATCTCTGTAGTTGATGCATTGAATTGCTATCACTTGCGGGCAACACGTGTCTCACGAATCAATTATAATGTTACAGGCTGCTTATTCAAAGAGACTCTTTATATAGGCTTTATACATAAGACGTTCAAGATATTTAATTAGCTTCCACGTGAAAACGTTTTTTATATTTTCCCGTGTGATTTTGTAAAAATGTTTGATTTATTATATCTGTAAAATAAAAAAAAATATTGAATAATTCATTGCTTTCACCATTTACCGTCAACTGGTCCGCCTTTTCAGCTCTCTGTAAATCTATCAAAACTACTTATCGCCAGATCGCGTGGAGGTATCAAATGAATATTATATATTCAGGTCTAAGATATTTTTTACTGCATTTTCAATGAAATTCGCCGTGCAACTAAAACCTAAAAGTATTTTTTCGTACATCTACAATTATGAAATTTGGCAAAAAATGAGAACTGGCAATACAAATAAAGAAAAAAAAAGAAAAACTATTACAGACTTATGTGTGCATTCAGCACACGCTCGCAAACATAAGTTTGTCATCTTTTATAAATTGTACATTGACTTAAAATCCTGAAATTGGTGCGGAACTGATGCGGACCAGTCCGACTCGCACTTGACTGGTTTTTTTTTATTTAATATCCACGTCTCTTATATATGATAGTTTAAAGCACAAATAATATTTTAGTGCATGATGGTGAAAATTTTAATGCGTAAAATTTTAAGAAATGATCTTAATGTACCATAAAATATTAGGTGCCAATAAATAAAAAACCATAAGGTTTCTGGTCTGGTAATCAAAAATAAAAGATTGTGTTTAAAAAGATTTTTTTTTAAACTATTATCTTATTTTTTGCTTTTTAAATTTTTTTTACTCTTCTCGCCGAACCTTCACACGACATGTCTATAGTCATTAGTTCAGAAGTCCTTTAGTCCGACTCCACCTCCATCCATCTCCGTCTTCCTAGATGTTTTTTATGGTGTATTCTATTTTACGAATCACCATTGAATTGCAATTCGACTTTCGACTCTATCGGGCAGTGGGCAGTGGATAAAATGCAGCTCGCGACTTTGTACATACACTAACTAACATATTAACTAAAATAACATTCGGCAAGTTACATAAGAGGTTGTAATAAATAATGTATTATTATGAATAACGTTATCTAATGCATTTACGTCAAGTGACAGTCTTACATGTTCACAAAAAAAACGTTATATCATGAAGCACGTGTATATTTGCTATTCACATTCTGTAACTTCTATAACATCGCAAACAATAAAAAAACCATAAATTTATTCCATTCGATGTCTCTGTGTGCTGCCATAATTCTATTACGTAACTTACGTTTGAATGATATGGAGTAGGCAAAAAAATATATATTGCAGAATAATGTATACTACATACAGGTACAGACAGGTGTTTGGTAGAAAAATATATATTTTACCCACATTATATAAAATTATATAGAATGATTTTAGTCTTAGTATGAAAAACAATCCTTTTCCTTAGTTTATTTTATGAACATTATATATTTTTAACCGACTTCGACGACGACAATTCCATTATCGAATATGGAGTCTCTGTATTTTTGGAAGTCAGTTAAAAAGCTTCAAAGTCAGCGCTTTGCGTCTTCGTTCCTCGTACGTACTGCCAAGGAATGGAATGCGCTGCCTGAGGCCGTGTTTCCCGATAACTACAATCTGGGGATCTTTAAGAGTCGAGTCAATGGGGTTCTTCTAGGTAAGCGTGCTACATCTTAGACCCTGTCTTTACCTACGATTAGGTTAGACAGTGGTCAAACGCTTACCTATCACTGTTAAAAAAAAAAAAAAAAAAAAGTGTCAAATCATCAAATCCTTTTAAATTATGTAAAGTCTTTACTTTAAAGTTATTTATAATCTTTTTTTTTTATTTTGAGGAAACCCTTTTACGGGTACTTTGCCCGGATTATGTGGGACTAATCGACCGTCAGATGTAGGCCGCCAACACTACCCTCTAAAATCTCACGGTGATCGACAGCTACAGGCCGGGACTACGGGAGCCAAGGGGAATCCGTTGGTTTCCATAACTCTGACGGCGGGAGCCGACTAGTCATGTCGTGATATCGGGGATGGTGGGTCATCTCGATGGCCTGGTCAGAGTAACACGCGCTTACTAGGGCCAGGTGATTAGGCGATCATCTTTCTGAAGCTGACCGCCCTCTGGCCAATTAGGACAGAAGGCGGTGATCGTGTGCTGCCCTCCGGCAACCCGTTCTCTTACAACGGATGGCGAGTTCCGTAGAAGCCTCCCCTATGTATATATGTACATACAACTATTACGACTTATATTTAGGTACTTGTACGTTTATCATTTTTACTGTAAATGATTTGCTTAGTTTTTAAAACAAAAGTGTTTAGATTTTTTATAGGTATATTTTCTTCTGTACACTTTTTGCATTTTGTAAGAGTCGCAAAATTACTCAGTAACTTATTTTTACTATTTTTATATAAGTTGTATATGGTATATAGATTATTGTAAAGTTTCATATATATATAATATATTATGTAAAGCTACATTACATATGCTGATACTGAAAAAGACCTTGACGACTTTTCTAGGAATAAAATTTAGCTTTTCTTAGAAATACAGAAACATGTGAGTAAAATGGGGGACATAATAAAATCGTTGCGTAACCGTATCTACATAACATTATCGGTGTTATGTTACAAAACAGAAAAATATTATACAAAATATAAACTGTGGCCATTATTCTTTTGTAGTCAAGTGACTTTTTAGTGATATATATAGTTCTATAGAATATACGTATATCACATCTCTTAGCTCTTCTAAAAGGTAATTTGAAACGAAATTATCTTAGTGATATATTAAAATTATAACAAATTGATTAAAATATTAAAATATTAAAGTATAACATATAAATGTTTATAAGCCATGAATTTTCAAAATTTTGAATAAATTAAATATATACATACGTCTGCGTAGAAAGAAGGTTAATCTCAAATGGTTTTCGGCAAACCCATTGTTGTTTATCCCGTAATTCATGGCGGTCACGTTGACATAGAAACTTTCGAAAACGTGATTTTTAAATCTAAACGATCATTAATATGAATGAATGAAAGGTGTTGTCGTGAGAAATTATAATGATAAGTACATACCTATCATTATAATTTCTGACCATACCTACATAGGTATGGTCCATACCTATGTAACCATACCTACATAGCGTATACACATGTATACGCTTACCACTGATGTAATTTACTTGTATTGTGATTTTACAAGTAATCTACCTTCCCTTGTTGAATCTCTTGAAAAGTTGATGTTAAAATTTTGATAATTTTATGAAAAGTTTATTTTATATATTTTTATATATATTTTTTATTTTATATATAGTTATTTTATTTTATATATAGTTATTTTATTTTATATATAGTTTATTATTATAAAAATTATATGTAAAGGTATGGGTGAGCATTTATAGTGAGCCATTTATTTGGTACCACAATGATTGATTGTATATAATTTTGGATAGTATATATCGATCGAGTTACATTCTGTATAAATGCTAGGCTTAGGGGATTCATTCGTATTGATTTTTTAAGCTTTGAATTAACATGTGAAATAAAGTATTGACTTCCGTTGCGAACTTGCAATGTGTATGACAGTGATAATTAATAGATTTTTCTAAAATTATTTTGATTTCAGATTTTCAAAACGGACACATTTTGTATCTATTTTTCAACGAACCTCTCTTAAACAATATAACATAATTAATATGTGGTTGACTGACCAACTACAATCTCAACAGGAATGATTCACCTTGATCGTCTCTTCTCTTCTCTTCTCCTCTAAATAGCATTTGTGGAAATGTGACTCCAGAATTACACACATCTTACAAAAATAATATTATTAAAAGAGAATCGTTTAAGAATAAAAATATTGCTCAACGTATAAAAACGTAAACATATTTGCTTTGTCTTTGTCATTTAAATTGTAGAATTTACTTCTTGTATATCTTGTATATGTTAAACACAATTAATAAGTCTAAGCCGTATCCGTAACAACGAATAGGTATTTTATGTCAACTCATACATATAAACAAGGAACATATTACGATTGACGTACCATATGCTAATTCTAAAGATACGTTTTGAGGATTTCGCTAATTTATAACATTGAATAACTTGAAATATGTATCTAATTCGAATGCGCTACGAATAGTGAGGAAGACGGTGAGTCGGCAACGTATATGTAGGGTATTTCGACACCGATAAGCAGGCAGGAGGCGGGCTGGTGCTGACAGAGGTCAGGATTGACGTCAATGATCACGTGATCGAGTATCAATACCTACGGCCGTGGAACCGTCCAAGCTAAGAATGCTGAGAGCTAACAATGCTCGATGCGCGTACGCACGTCGCGTTGCCGGCACGCGGCGCCTGTGCACTTGATATATAAGTAACTAGTACTACTAATTAATTCATTTTTACGCATGTGTTTTTACAACTTATGTTGTTTACATTGACTTATTTTATGCAACTATTTGCTCAACCATTTATCGGCAGTACGTAAAGGAAATAATTTAAAAGATAATTCAAGACGTATGAAGACACACGCAAGCGTGTCCAGGCAAGTTAAAAGTCTGGAAACGCGTAATGTGTATTTTACACGAGACAACTCAGGCTACTTTTGAGCACTTCACAGTTGTGAAGAGAACTAGTTAGTAAGTTATTTCATCTTTATCTCTTACACACTTGAAATTTGGCACTTTTTTTAAAATTTAAAACCACGAAATTAAATATCAACCTAATCGTACCATTATACGTCCACTTTAAGTTGGAGGTATACTAGCTTGCAAATAGATAAAGCCTATACGTAAAAAAAATGTAGAGTTAAATTTTGAACTTGAATTATATCCCGAGTGATCAATGAACTCAACATCCATGTAGATCCCCGATTCTCTTGTGTATGAAATCGAGAACTTGGCTCTAATTTCGCATATTATGAAAGTAATAATTTCTAGTAGGAAGGTTTTTGTATTACTTACAAACTTATTATTAAGTACTAATCATGAATATACGTATAACTTAATTAAGTACTTTTAAAAACAATTTATTTTCTAATATGAAATACTAAAACAAACAATAATAAGTTATTTTTTTAAACTAATTTTATCCTTATTTCTCTCCTTGTTAAAAATATGAAGCAAAATGTCCAAGTCACTACAAAAATTTAATCAGGCGTCGAATTTAGGTTTTCCTTAAGATCTAAGATTTTTCTTGGCGTAAAATTATCTAATTTATACAACCCTCATAAAAATGTAGATTCTAATCTCCAATGATTTACTGTAACTTCCACCGTTGCTCACAATCTTCCTCCCAGGATCTCCACGACAATGAGGTTTGCTCTTCCCTCATTTAGCAGCTTTCAACGACAAAGTCTACGTGTTGATAGTTTAGTATACTATAGCTGGTACTACCGTCCGTTGTGTAAGTTCGAGATAGTCGATGTTCTTAACTGATTCTGTGGCTAATTTTAACTATCTAACCCTGCGCTAGTCACGAAGGGTGGGACTGTAGGGTTTGTAAAATACATTTTTTTATTGTTATTATAATTGAGGTTTTTAAAAATACAATTTGAAGCAATTCTGATCACAATTCTCATTATTGTGCTGTTTCAACTTAATAAATACTAATGAAAATTACTATTTCTTTATCAAATCAGTTCTTAATTTATATTTCTTTATAAAAAATTACTTGATAAAATAACGATAGCAAAAAAATCTCTTCTCGTCATTTTTTTATTGACGAGCTATCTGTCAGATTAAAGGATGATTTATAATGTAAAATAAACGATTTGCTTGTGACACCGATCTCAGTTATATAAAATACAAACTGCATAATTTTCATATTATTATAATAATATATTTCATGGTTCTACAGTTTTAATATACGAGTGTAAATTATAGACAGATAATTGCGTAATTATAAGATTATTTCCATGGAGTTGCTGTTACATAATAATTTTGACTTCAGTATATAGTCATAGACGTGTATCTAGAGATATTTCCTTACCTTAGTGTAAATGCTGTTTATTTATTTTTTCAGGGCGATTTTTTTTGTACGTAAAATTTTTGGAATGGGCACCAGACCATTCTAGGGTGGGCACGCAACGTTCCCTGCTATTCCTATGCTATTTCTTTTAAAGCAATCAATATTGTAGTAGCGCGGCGGTGAGTTCCACCACCCAACACGCATTTCCTCGAATTGAAATGAAAACGGAGTCTTTTTACATTAAATTCTATCTGCCTGCACTGGTTGTATAGTATTTAATAATGTACTTAGGTCGATTTAGAGAACATAATTTTGTGTCGCAGGGAAATTCATTTATGCAGATGAACTCATGGACGAACGGTACTGCACGACTTGTCGGTAATATCGATCCCACGCACTAAAGCCCAGCAAAAACTTTGTACTCAATATAATAAATTAAATATAATAAATTAAATATAATAAATTAAATATAATAAATTAAATATAATAAATTAAGTATAATAAATTAAATACTGTGATGGCGCTGGTGCAGATTTTAAATGAACAGGATCACTTTTCGGTGAGCCACGCATTGTTGATAACTTGAGTTCTTTGTACGTATAAGTGGAATCTAAGATAGATTAATTTAAAAATTGTCATTAAGAAGACGGTCATCTAATCGATTCGTTATAAGAAACGATTTAAAAATGTTGTTTCAACTCCTGCTTGTAGTCACGTAGGCTTTTTGATGCAGAAAGGCTCGTGCCTCACACCAATAGTTACCGGTTTTATGCGATGATAGCAAAATATTTTTTTTAAATTTCACACTTTATCTCACGAACATTGAATTTAATATCAAGACAACCAGATAACCAGACCACAAGGGTGTGACTGTAACGCGATGGTTGTGGATTCGATTCTCACTGGAGGAAGTGAAATATTTATACATTTATATTTTCATTTCTACGCTCTGGTGTCGGGAAAAAAAGAGCGGCATTGAGTTCTGCCACTAAACACATAATGGTTTCTGGTGCAAGCGCACATAGTGTGACTTCAAACGTGGCTGTGGTTTCGATTCAGACTCGAAGAACTGTAATACTTAATATTTCTATTTGCTTTGTTCTGGTGTCGAGGTAAAGCGTAGCGTTGAGTTTTCCCAATCAACACGTAATGCGTCCAGAGTTCGAGAAAAAGAGGAACAGGAAAAAAGAGGTATTAGCACTAGGATCCCTCTGCCTGCCAACCCTGCTGTGTGCAGGATGGCGCTAGAAAAAATATTTTCCCACTTTCAATCGAAATCAAAACATTGTACGGACGCTGTTTTATATTTGATTAATTATTATTGATAAAATAATGAAATATGTATGTACATTATTTATTAAACGTAGTGGTCAATTTATTTTTATTCTGCATGTTAATTATTGAAGAGTCGTCAATGTGGGTATAGGTAATTTCGGTTGCTTCTTTCATTACTATCTACCTATTACCTAATAAAACGATATTGCATAGAACCATCAAATTTTCCAACAACGTCAATATTTAATTGCGTCATTAATTATCTGCGGTTATAGATATATTCATTTTTAACGATCGCAGAACTACATTAGGGGCAGTGTGAATTTTTTATGATTGGCGCTCCCATTAAAATGTGATAGTAATATTAATGAAAATTAATTAATTTGAAGCGTACGTGACTGAATCGAAGTGTGTCACGTTATATCTAATGCTCGGAGGCAGGTCTATTAATTGTCACGTTAAATTGACTATTAATTAACAATTTACAATTTTAGTGAATATTTTCCTCATCTCATTACAATATAAGGGGTCTCAACAATTATGATATTAAATGGAGGACTTGGCACGTGTCCGTATTTTTTTTAAATACATAAATATTATTTTCAGTCTCAGAAATCTCTTAAAATATAACATTTTAAATTAAACGTTTAAGGAATATGCATTTAATTAATACAAGCTGTGTAATATATAAGACGATCAACTCGCATTCACTGGTTGAAGTTTCCCGTTATTTTTTTGTGACGCGTTATTTAATTTGGTCAGATCGGACTTTACTATAAATTAACATTAACTTAATTCGTTGTAGGATTTTTCCGAAATTGGATTTAAGTATCGTCATCTGTTTAAGAGTTTCCGGTCAGCAGTTCGAGTTCAATAAATTATACGGGAATAATAAGAAGCTTCTGTGCGTTAACATTCGAAAATTATTTATTATAAGCGATACACTATAAATTTTGATGTCGCATTGTCACAGTGTTGCCAGTGTAGGGGAAAGGGCAACGCTCAGGACCTCGGAGTGAGCTAAGAATGCAGACGTTCGGGGTAAATGGACTTCAGCCCGTGAATGCATAATTCAGAAGGTGCATCATTGACCCTTGCTATCTGAATCCATTTATTTTCCTTCTATTTAAGTATGTACATATGTCGTCTTGCGAATCAAAAGATATCTGTTAGGGTAGGTATGGTGGAACTATTGTTGTTATACATAAATGTATTTCATAAATTTATACTTTTGCATTAAACTGTAGCAGTTTTCGTTTAGTCGAAATAAAACAAATTCATTTTGCTTTAGAAATATCGATGCAGATGACCCTACAATTAAACAGTTTTTAACCGACTTCTGTAAAGAAAAAGAGTTATGAATTCTACATACAAAACATATTTATAAATAGGCAACGCCACGAGGCCGGTCGTGGTGCAGGGGCACAAACTGTTACTGTAAACGCGACCGGTTGTGGCTTCGATCCCCTCTCGAGGAGATGTAATATTTATTTTAATTTACATTTTAGTTTCTTCACACTGGTGTCGCGGAAAAGCTCGGTGTTGAGTTCGGCCACTCAATACGCAATGCCACTAAGGTTCGGCGGAAAGTGGGAAACGGAGTGTCTTAACACTAGGTTCCTTCTGCCTACCCTGCTGTATGCGGGATACAGCGTAAAGGTGATTTATTAATAAATATTTTTTTCCTGATAACTACCCTACATATATATTAATAAAAATAGGTGTGATAAAATGTCAAAGCTTAAAAATTCAAAACTTTCTATTTTATGTGATACAGACTAATTGATGTTTTAGACTGTTTTCATATATGATACGTAACTTTTGCGCGTTTATTTTTATGAAAAAAAAAAATGATCAGTATGTGATTGAGGTTAAACACAGGTTAAATCATAATTGGGTGTGACAGCACTCAGCCGTGGGTTCAAATGTAAAATGATGCGCGTCCGTCCCACGGTGCCAGCGCGTGCCGAGTAGGCACACCGCGAACTTAATATTGTCTAGTGGCTTCAGAAAACAAAAAAAAAAAACAAAAAAATTAAAAAAATCTGTAAAGAATCGTTGCCATTATGTGACGTAATATAAGAAAATGGTTTTCCTTTGTAACAATATTTATGTCAAAACTAAATTGTTACAATGTTAAGTTTGCATTTCATCATATTGTTACTTGATAATATTTATGTTTGCTTGATAAGCAACGCAGGCAAAAAAAAATCTCAAAGGGCAACCCCTTGGGAAATATAATCTAGATGACTTATATAACGTGATACGCTGTATAAAGACATCCTCGTCGTCTGCATCACATTAAAATGATAAATAGTACGTAGGTGGTACAGTCTGTGGGCGACAGGCAGTCATCAGTCAGAACGGGAGCGCGTGCTGCTGCCGCCCGCGAGACGCCGCTCACTGCTCGCTCCAATCACAGACATTATGAATGATTAAAGTAAATGTGCTTATAAATAAAAAAAGTAATAACAACCGTACATAAAACTAAAGATTTTATAATTAAACCTAGAAATGTAAGGAAATCTTGCAACTAAAGCTAAAAAAAGCTTTACGCCTCACTTTAGAAACTTTTATATATAAAATTTCAATTCCTATTTCATCCCTTTAGGGATAATATTATTTATTATTTAAATATTGACGTACGTTACGTGAAACGAGATATATATTATATATGTACATACATAACCAGTCCACTGTAGTCTTGTATAATTATAATAACTATATATATTCTATTACGTCAATAGATGATCATGTAAATAATCATGTAAATAATTCGTAAGTATATGTATATATACAATAGTATGATAAGATGTTAATTTGTAATATATCTAAATGGCCATCTTAGAAGTTTATAGTTTTGGGCATAATGAAATAATTTAAAAAAAGTTTAAGATACACTACAATATATTATACATTCAGCTTTATATATAATTATATTAGTAAGATAAAATGATGGAAAAAAAATGAAATTTCAGCAATATGACGCCATTACTGATTTTCACACTGAGTTTCGTATTTTTAACCGACATTATGTAAATTTCTCATTTGAAATTAGTATAGGCACGAACACCACGCAAAGGGTACGGCTTGATTTGCAAATGAAAAATGTGAATTAAAATTCTTCAGCGTTTGACGCATTTGAGTGGAGGCAGCGTCAGAATAATTCATTGTACGTTTGCGACAGATATAACAAACGCGGGTGGGTTCTGTATGTTTCTAATAATAAATAAAATTTTTGTTTTTATTTATTCTATTTAGTATATTAAGTGTATGTAATGATTTGTTATTGATTGCGGCAAACATATTATATACTTTAAATGTGTACCATGTGTACATGTTGATAGAACTATTTCTTTCATAATATATAAAAGGTGTGTATTTCTATGTAAATTATTCTGGTATAAAAATTAATAAACGTATCCGGAGCAATTTCTGTTTATTTTATACATAGTAAAAATAAAATAATGATCTTATCATAAAACATAATTTACAACGATAGTAAATATACTACTTATATTTACTAAAGATTATATATGAGATTTAACATGCTATATGTATATTTTTTTAAATAAAAAAAAATATGCGTAATTCCCGCCGTACCCCACATGGTCGGTCGGTCGGGTCAAGCGCCCCTGTAATGAGGTACATGTGATTATTGCAGTGATTGCCCGCGGGTAGTATTTTAAGAAGCTGCCATTAATATTAAAGAAGCACTTTGCTGCATATTCAGCGCGACCTCGGCCATGGACCGGTCATCCGGCGAGTCACTCGCGACCCACGACCAACAGGAGTTCACAATCCCTCAAACTTTCAAATATCCTACAAATTGTAAATAATTTTAATTAATTAATAACAGTTCGCAATAAGCAAGTTCAAAATATGAAATTAAATTTGTGTGAATTGAAAATATATATATTTAAATTTTTTTTCAATTCAATTTACACAAAAATTTGTAGCCCCATGTAATGTTTAAAATGATGAAATATAACTACATTGTCCTTTCAAAATATTTTTTTGAAAGATGTATCTTATTATAAACAATATTGAAATTGTTAATATTTAAAGTAGTAGTTTAAAACCATAGATTTTTGACGTCCGCCTTTGACTCCTGGGGAGCACGTTGAGTTCAACGCTCCATGGGTAAAAAACTATAAGCGACACCCTATGAATTATTCTTCCACATAAATAATAATAAATATTAACACTGACCACACAAGAATTCTTGGTAAAGAAGGAAAATGGTGATACAAAATTCCAAGATAAATTATCGACATGAATTATTTTTCTCTAAAATAAATATTTCATTTTTATTATTTTTAAAAATGATATAATAACAAGATACAAGTGAGAATTCAGTTATAGCAAATACTAGACACATTTTAGTTATCGAAAAATGCAATAATTTCACATTCAATTTGAATTTGACATAACATATTATTTGCGACTTAGCTCGTGTTATGTGATTACGTCTTTTCACATGAATACAAATCGTTTCATTATGTTCGTCAATGCTACGAATTCTATATTCGCCCACCCATATCGAAAGCGCAATAAAAATAATTTATATCAATACATATGACTATACAATTAATCGTAAAAACTATAATATGTTATTTCATAGTAGTAAAGTGCATTAAAAAGCTTGGTTTTGCCACCCAGAGCTTTCTGGAAGGGGCCAAATTTGCGTAATAATTTCTATCATTAGATCTCTTCGGGTCACATAACTAAAATACTTCCGTTCCCCACTTTCTGCCTTTTAATACTTTTGTGGCACGTAAGGGTCTAAGATCGTAAAAGGCAAATTCATAAAGATAGTAGATATATAAATTATTAAATAAGATAATGTTGTATTTTCGATCTTAAAGCATGATGAGCGTTATATGTCATAGGAAATACAGACGTCGGCAATGAATTCTAATCTCTCGTTACGCGAATGAAGAACTGAGCTTTGAACACATATTTACCAAAATCTGCCACAATAAATATAAAAATTGCGGGTATCAGTAAAAATATATCTTGCGATTTATATATAAAGAGGGAAATAAACATGTTTATACGCAACAGGGACACGGATGTCCCTTTAGGTTTAAAACGATTTATTAAGATATTCATCGTGAAAGCTCTGCCTTAAATATATTTTTAAAAAATAGTAATACATAAATCACAAAATAAAATTTTGAACATAATTTTTTTTACACCTAGAAACATTAAATAAATAAAAATTGATACATACATTCAAATACTCATTGATAAAAAAATTACAGTGATACGTTGTAAAGTTTGAAATATTTTTTTTATTTGCGACAACTATATCCCTATATATGGATATAGTCCCTGTAGTCGTGAAATAGTTATTAGAAAAATATTTTAAATAAAATGATAAAAAATCAATCGATTTTAAATATTTGTCTTGCTCTACTAACAAAATACTAATTAATCCTAGTTTATTCAAAAATTTATTTTATTACACTCATATTATAATAATGTTTTTTTTTGGTAAAAGCAATTGTCTAAAACAATTGTTTTTTTTGGAAAAAAACAAAAAAAATATAGTGGATATAATTTTATTAAAAAGAAATATTCATAGAATATAAATAATTAAAAACCCCACTAGTATGAGTTCATACGTAAACACACATTGTTAGAGCGGTATGCTCAAAAATATTTAGCGTATTCTGTTGGTGGACATTGCATTAAATTTACGATTATGGGTTTAGTGTATCGTTGAATAAATGTTTGCAGAGATTATTAAACAAGTTTTTATAATTGTTTTTCCATTAGATGATTTTTCTTAAAAGGTTATTCTTTTGTAATATAAATAAAAGAATCGCTAATTATATTAGCATTATATAGTTTAGTATTATATTATTCTATTTATAGTTTAGAAAACGTAATATCTATCCTAATATCTACAATCTAACTTTACTAGTTTTGCTTAAAAATAATGTCAATATAATATTTTCACATAATCATATAATATTATAATATATAAATTTGTAACAAATTTATCTATGTTTATGTTATAATTCGACATACATATGTATATAGACATATAGACAACCATATTTAAAATTAGTCAAGTAATTATCCTAGAGTCGAATTCATGTTTTCATTTAAGTAAACATATCACACATGTATTCCGATTACATCGAGTCCATGAATGTTCTATATCACAATTTAAAAGAGTTGGGAATGAAATGCTCACTCCAGTCTGTTTCCTGCACCAGTTCTTCTCAGGTCTGAAGCATTCACTTTAGTGACATGATGGTAGAGTATTCGACGTTCAAAAAATGAAGTATGCAACATTTTATTTTAAATAAAATTATTTGACTTTGACTTTTAGGGTTGCGTACGATTTAAGGAAAAAAAGAACCTATCGAGTTAAAATTCAAACCTTATACATAGATCTACGATCTCAAGATTTCCTAAAAAAAAGTGTCTACATTTACTTTTAAAAAAGATATAGCCGTTTATATAGGAAATAAACGCATATTTCGATACTATAAAGGGAATTAAAGTTCATAGGGTACTACCGATTGACTTAGAATGATGACATTTGGCAGCTAGCATCTATAGGTAGTACTAGTTTAGGAAAAAGTCTGAAAACTGTAATTTTGGTGTTACGTCCTAAAGATAATAGCTTAAAAAGGGGGGGAAAATTTGTTATTAAAGCCACTAATTCAAGTGAGGTATCAGATGAAAAGGCTCTGGCTAAGCTAAATCTGAATTTCAGAAAAAGCTAGAGATCTTCATTTTTTGTACGGAATTTTCGGTGGCGAGCCCGAGTCGCGCGTGTCTGTATGCTTAATATTTTATTTCATAAATAAAATTCCATATTTATAACATATAATTTGCATTAAGTAATATAATATTCGGCAAGCGTTGAACGAGGTACTTGGCCATTGACGTCATATAAATATATTACAGAAGAATACACGAAACGAGTTCCACTTATCTCATTTATGAAGTGAAATGTAAATGATAAAATTCAAAACTTTAACAATGACATTATCCAAATACAAAAGAATCATCGATCAAATGACAGGTTCTCTATGAACAAATTAAAATTATTTAAGTAGTCGCTGCTTAATTAAAATATTGTGAAATTTGACAAAAAATATAATTAAGTAAAGTGGTACTTTACAGAGAACCTTATTAGAAAATTTTATATTTTATTTATCAGAGCGAAGAAAATGGAAATATAAACGTAAATAAATATTTCAGTTCCTTGAGAACCTACAACCGTCGCGTTTGCGGACGGCACCCTTGTGCCACTGCGCCACGACGGCCTCTTTTATTAATATATTTTTAATATTATTTACTCTATTATATTCTTGATATGACGTGAAGCTGATTTTATTTATTTCGTTCTTACTTCGTGTGCTTAGAGAATTTAGTCTCGAAGTCAAAGACTCAACAGTGTGAAAATAGAATCATCTCATATAGAGTTATATTCATACGTTTTTTAAAATGATATAAAGTTGGACATAATGTAAAAAGACAGTGTTCCTTCTTATATTGTGTTTTTATTCATGTTTTGGATCATTATTTTATGGTTAGTCGTGTTGAAACGAAACGAATAATAACAAATATTTAAAGAGAAAGTGCAGGGTGGCGATCGTCATTGACGTCACGAGTTTCACAATTCAAAAGCGGCGATTCTTCGCTAATGAGAATAAGGCGCCTCGTCCAGCTCATATTTTTGTGATTGTCTTAGTTTCACTTCCTTAATTCGATCATTTTGATACTGTGACGTGACGTCTCAATGACGCATGCTGACTGATAATCTTAACAGCGCATTATATTTTTCGGCTAAATTATAATATTGTTAGTTCTTGTTATTTTACTTAAAATTATTCTATTTATATTCATAATTTATATTAAGATTGCTTATCGATAGATAATAAGAGTAATTTCAGTTCATTTCATATAAAATTATACGTCAACTTGAGATTGCCAACTTTTATAAGTTTTTTTAATCAAATTTATTCGAATCGCTTATGCGAATATGAACTTTTAGAAGTTGTACTTCTTGTTGGTCTTCAATTTTGTGATTGGTACGGAATCCTCGGTGGCCGGGTCCGACTGGACTTGACAGGTTTTTTAAGGAAAATTAATGGTCCTCGTCATACAGATCACTAGCTATACAGACAAAGGGAATAAATCCTAATATATAGTTAGAAATTGCTTCCTTCTTGGCAAAAAGAACGGCTATCGTTTATTTGTTGCGTAATTATTCTTCTCAACAGGTTAACCAGTAGGCGAGTCACGTCGCACACTGCACTTTAAACACATACATGTGGCGCGCCGTGATGACGCGAATGCATTACCCGGGTTTTGCATTTACAATTAAGGTTTATATCATATTTAAAATATTTTATTATCTCCACTTGGTTGTATATATGTTGGATATATTTGAATA
The DNA here is from genome assembly GCA_037355905.1 of Heliconius aoede. Lineage (NCBI taxonomy): Eukaryota > Metazoa > Arthropoda > Insecta > Lepidoptera > Nymphalidae > Heliconius > Heliconius aoede. The sequence goes on along the minus strand of JBAIZZ010000348.1, from coordinate 115,607 downwards.
AGTCGAGTTTCGAGTCCCGCAGTGGGTGCCCTTACCGCCGTCGGCATCCTCAGCACCCACATTGTGCAAATTTTCAGGCATAGTCATTTCCTCGATCTGGCAACGAGGCAAAGCGCGGCGTTGAGTTCCGAAATTTCACACGAATACCTCTAGAATTCAACGGAAAGTGGGAAACGGAAGCATCTTAATGGGAAGAGTGTCTTAACACTAAGTTAGGGAAACCGGTTACTCAGGTGACGCTGCCTACTCTGCTATGTGTGGTGTGTGCCTTAAACTAAAAAAAATTAAGTTCAAAACTAAGTAAAGTTTTGCTTTTAGTTTGCCTTCTATTAATTACTACTTTCCACAAAATAAAATATGCAAGATCTTAGATATTTTTAGATATAATAGTGTCGTAACCAATTAAATGCAAGACACGATTCTTAGATTATATATTTACATGATATATTTTTTTAAATATATATATATATATCTTTCAGGCACGAGCTGCGTGCATATTCAATGACCCTCACTTAGACACACTCAGACGTGGGTTATCGGTCACCCCGGGCTGTTTCCACCGTCTTATGCGTCTCTCGCTTCACAACTGTTTACTAGGCTTATGGCCTATTTATAGAAAGACTTGTAGATAGAGATACCATGTCGAATTGTATAGATTATTGAAGAATATTTAGATATTTATTTTAATGAACCCGAAGGAATAAGTAAGTGTATTTAAAAGAAATGCTTAAATTTTATTAAAACTAAAAACAAAAAAAAAAACTATAAAATTTCATTCAATTATAAATTATAATGACAACCTTTATTTTTTATGTAAAGAGCTTTGAATGAATGTTACATACACTGCATACATTTGCTGCGGAATTAGTTTATATTGAATATATATTACATACATATGTACAAGAGTATATCTACAATTAACACATTATAGATAATGGCTACAAGTAACGATGGTTCCAGTAATAGGTTTATCGATATACTAAATTATTAATTGAATTTGTTACTTTTTTATTGGCGGTAATTGAGTAAATTCGGTCTTTGCGACCATAGAACATATTTTCTTGGATTGGGTTAGACGTTAAATGGTAAAAGCCAAAAGACTTTTAAAGTTTTATATTTATTGTTGTGTAATAGTCAATACAATATGTAAACATAATGCTTATAATAACTGCTTTTAGTAAATATAGTTTATATAACTTCGAGTAGTCTCTATTTCATTTGTCAACAATAAACATTCTCACGGTACCAACTTGCTTTCAGATTGCGTGTTACTCTGTTGCAATATTTACTAATAGTTTGCACCTACGTTGCGGCGGTAGGCGGTCCTCATCGTTACGTGACCTTCCATCATTATCTTTGATACTGTGTCTTCGAAGGCCAACCAAGGTCTCGCCCTGTCGTAAATGCCTCATCTAGTAATCAACAAAAGGTTATTATAACAGTTTATTTAACTCAAATTGCATCCTGTAAAAGTGAAGAAACCTGGTTAGCGCACTAGCAATGCGGTCAAAACGTGAGAAATGCTGTCGACTCGCTAATGAGCGACAGCAACCGGACGTTTCGATTAAACTCTCAACACACGTGAAACAAAACGCGACTTGTGTTTCTGTAACAATTTAAATATTTTTTTTTTCAACGTGACAATTTCTTGATTTAATAGTTTTAAAATTTTAATAATATTTAATTATTGTTTACTTATAGTATAATATAAAGTAGTCAAACTCAATTGATGAAATAATACGTTTAATTATTAAATATATTAAATTTGTATGGTTATGCGTTGCTGTAGTATTTTGTTTAAAACTTGCTAATAATTGAAATTCCAAACAAATTAAAATTTTTTTGTATTGCGTAGTCCATTTATCGAAGAAGACACTAATTACATAAAGTTAATTCTTTCGACGATACCTATTTGTTATAATAAAATTAAAATAAAATATTATCTTCAAGGAATTGTGTCAAAAATATCCTCTGTTTAACACAATTTATTTTTTAATCATGAATATTTATAATGAAATGGCCAAAGTTTTGGTCATAAAATAGTATATTAAAGATATTTTATCAGTCACATCAAACATAAATCATAGTTTTTAAAAATATTAAAATCAATCGGAAGCTTCCATGTCTTCTAGAATTCAATTTGTTGAAACTTGTTTAAACACTTTTAGGCAATTAGCGATGATCGTTCCTTTTATGAAATACTGAATAAAAACAAATTCTAGAGACTTCTGCGACATTACGTTTCTTTTTCTTGCAAAATATTTCAAACCCGTGTCTATATTTAGTTTTCTATTGACAAAGTAAATCTTTGTCATTTTTGACGATTAACACGAGACGCTTCTTTCTAAGAGTCACGAGTGCTGTTTATTTTAAGCATTACAGGATGTCCGTTCTCTCGTTTAGTTAATTGTTGGCTTAATTAGTTAAATGATAATTTGTAGCAGCTGTCGCTTTAAAATGTTCAACGACACGGATTTAATACTGTACTGTACTGTACTGTGTAATAACTCTCTACTCTTTCTTGTTTTTTATTTTCTTAAGTTCAATACTTATATACAACGATATTTTCATGTACAACGCTATCAAAACCGGCCTTATACACATTTGATATGTCACAGAATATGTGGAATTACAATATAGCTACGCGATGTTTATTTAGGAAACTCAAATGAATAATTACTATATAATAAATATGTATGGAGTGTTAGTCAATTGACGTCAACGGCCCCGCCTTCGCGCCACCTCTGGCCCGCATACTAGCTGCACTGGCTCCATGACGTGTCGGGTGCTGTGTCGGGTGCTGTGTCGGGCGCCCTACGGGACGCAGGCGCGTACGAACGTTTGTAGCGGCCGTTTACCTTGAATTCTAGAACATTCCTGGACCGAAATGTAGAAATTAATCGAATGATTTATTCATATATGTTAAAATGTATCTTACAATCTCATCTTTGATGATAAAACAAAAAAGTGTTCCAGGGTCCCTCCCTGTACTATTAACATACGCTCATGTCACGCATAAGACCGGCCAAACGATATGGAATTTATAATTTATTTTTCCTCCTCATTGTAATACAATATTAATGATTTCTGTAAGTAATAATCGTGGCGCAGGGACACAGAGTGAGTTGTGGGTTCGACCCCCACTCGAGGAGATTAAAATATTTATTTAAATTTATATTTCAAAACAAAGAGCGGCGTTGAGTTTTGTCACTCAATGCCTCCAGAATTCGGCAGAAAGTGGGGAACGGAGTGTCTTAACACTAGGTTTCCTCTGCCTACTCTGCTGTGAGCGGCATACAGCGTGAAGCTAACTTTTTTTATAATTTTAGCATGAAAAATATAAATAATACGGTTTTTTCAGGTAATATTATAATGATCCAATGTATTAGCGTTGTCAGATGTATCGATTTTGGTGGGACGTCAGGATTTTTAGTTCAAAATTTAAATGTTCCGAGCGGGACAGACATAGTCTCGCTTCTCTTGAATTATTCCACGCACTTTGAGAATTCATTTTTTATTTTTTTTTTAATTATTTTAATAAGTTACTTAAAATTCCCCAAATTTTCCCCAAAATCTAATAACGCTGAAATGAATGTGTATATGGCGTGTTGTTGGTAATAATCGTCTGGAAAATACTTATTTGTAACAGGAATTACTATTTCATGGCCACACACCATGTTGTTAGAATTTTTATGTAAACATTTACAAATAACATGTTCCTTGTATAGGGAAGATCTGGAAGTTGAATATCTGGAAGCTTAATAGTCTGTTGAGGATATATTATTGTACTTAAACGAATTTTATGTGTCTGACATATTTAAATAAAATAAAATTACACATAAAAACACTTGTGAATAAATTTAATTGTAAAACTTTATGACGGCTTAGTAAAGGTTTTCATTTTTATGACCGCAGTTGTAACTTGTTCTTGAAGAATAAGTTACTAGTATGAAATTTAACTGAAGAACAGTTTTTATAAATTATTAATGTCATTAATGGTCATATATCTTTTATAAAATGGAATGATAGAGAAATTTATAAATGTTGTAATATAGAGGAAAAATGTAGCGAAGGAATTACTTTTGCTAGTAAACATTAAACGTTACACATTAGGTAAGGCCGGCCTTAAGGTTAGAAGCCTAACGCTGCGGTCACGGATATGTACATAAACCGGAATAAATTGGATCATAAAAATGTTGCTATTTATTTTCTTTATATTTTAACACAAATAAATTGTATATGTATATATGTATATATATACACTAATAAATTACATGAATACTTAGTAAATTAAGTACTGTGGCAGCTTAGGATCCAAAAAACAAAACCACTCAATAAATATACTTTATTAAAATTGAGTCTTAACTAGACAGGTGAGACTTGCTCAAAGTTGGAGACAAAAATGAATTGATTTATTACATTTAATTTTAATGTTAATTAAAATAACGGGTGTAAAATGATGCGAGGATTCATATAACAGATTATTACAATCAGCTATTCCCGGGTTGTGTGGAAACGTAACAAGCTATGTAAGTAGATGTGTAACATGTTCGTGTAAGTACTATAACGAGTCTACTTGTGGTAACGTGAGAAGGATCTATGGATCACGTATCATGTATCATACTTTACAAATATTATTTTTGCTTCACGTTGTAAATCGCACATAGCAGGGTAGGCAGAGAGAACATGCAACATACAAATATATATTAGTTTTAGTAATCCATAGTATAACTTATAAAATTTTTGGGCAGGTTTAAAGAATAAGCTTTTATATAAATAAATAATAACTTATAAAAAAATTATATAAATGTACAACTGTACAGCATATTGCTTATACAAATTAATCAATGAAAATATCGTGGATTAAAAGAGATTTGGACTTTTGAACGCTGCATAAATCGACATAAATTTGTTATTAAAGTAAAGGATATTAAGTTATTATACATATTTTTCATTCGACTCTGCTGCCACCGCTAGTTTAAAAATATATTAATAAATCTTAAATTATACTTTCGTTTCCTATTTAATTTACCTTTTTAAAATTTATCTTAATGACCTATCCGTCAGTTTGTCATAACAGCCATTAAAATCTGGCGTCATCAGCCCTGACCTGCACACATCTACTCATTATGTTAACCGTTCAAAAAGATAAGATAAACTTATACAAAATCGATGGTTTCAACTTTCTCTATTTGAACTTTTACCCATAGAGCTTACTGTAAGCTACATCTGTAATGCATGCGGAAATAGCCTTTGTACAACTATAATAAAGGTTCTTATTGCAGAATGTCCGCAACTGGTCTCTCAATATACATCCATACGTATTATATATACCGCTATAGTGCACTGGACGCTCCGAATGACGGGGAGAGCAAACGGGTTTTAGGAATAGCCTAATAATTCTATATTAAAAGTCCCAGAACATGATGATGTAACTATTAGAAAATAAAATACTGTTTATAATACAATATTAACAGTATATTAATAATCGTGTTGTCAATATAAATATATACGAGTAAAATTGGTGATTGTTCTACATTACAATATAGGTTATGTTGACAAAGGATTTGTGCCATGCCGTGAGTAGACGTTTTCGAATTTTGTAGATTAATTCTGGTCTAAATTTTAAGTTTTTTTTTTTTTTAGTAACTACTCTTTTAGATCGTTTTCTTTTTGTCTTTTTTCAGTTTACTATACTAGAAAATTATTTAAAAGTATACCGTTTGCACTTTTATAAAAATGTTACAAAAATACTTAAATATAAATTTTATATATTTCATTTAAAGTTGGAAACTATTATGTTTTACTTTATACCGGCTTACTGTAATGATATGTTTTTGAGTAAAAGTATAAATTGACAATAATACTATTTTGTTATGCAAATTTTATTATTATTATTATTATTAAATTCATATAAAGCTAGTGTTTTTTTAGTATAATTGTTTTTTTTTTGTGTAGGGGGGGTAGTAGTAAGGTAAGGGTTTTTCATATTGTCAAGAAATGATGTACTATTAAACTATCAATATTGTAAAGTAAATTTAAAAACTAATTAATAATTGACATGAATCTTTTTATATAAATCATATCCGTGCTGCAAAATCCTTAAACGAATTATAAATTGGTGGTTTACAGCAACCATAATAGTAATTAGCACTCCATAAACGTAAGTGTGACTGGAAAGTGTGATCTGGAAAGCTCTATAACTAAGTTTTGTCAGACTGCCATTTACAATGATGGATGACTCTCGTAGTGGATGTTTGTACGACACTTTATATAATTGTAGAGCTTATTTATAGTAAAAGCGGGTCAGGTCGGTGGCCTGGCGGACGCGCAGGGAAAGTTATTCGAGCGTGGGCAAATAGTTGTATAGTTTCTTTTTTGCAAGCGCGGCACAGCGGGCACGCATGCGCGGGGCGTACCTACCTACAGTCATACGTCAGTGTTGCGTGGAGCCTACGTACACTTCGGACGCGCGAAAAGCGCTACGATCCATGTTAGACTTATTAGTAATCCTTATGAATAAACAGTGTTTTTGTGTTGTGTGTTGAAAATGAGTGGCACTGGCGTCACCTCCCGGGGACCTGAGACCGTCTCCATGCCGGCCGACCTGCCCGTCCGGCTGTACATGCGCGCACTGCGCCAGTACCAGAAGTTGATCGACTTGAAGCGATTCACCCAGGAAAAAGTAAGCGGAAATGTTATTCGTTGCCTATTACAACTTGTATCGCATAAGCATTAAAGAGTCAGGACGTGCCTGATTTAAAGGAATCTCTTCGACAGTTCAGTTACCCCGTATTCATGAGTGATTTAAGTTGTTCCCATTCAAATGAGGCGCGCTTGCAGTATATTTAAGTACTTTTCTTTAGTTATTAGATTTGTATCGTGATTTACAAATATGTTTTATCATATCCTTTTCACAAGTTACAAGTTCACGGTGCTTTTAATGATTTTATGCGGGTATAATTAATGAAATGATAGAAATATAAATAATTTCGCTTAGTAAAAATAATCATATTACACATTTCAACGGGGAAAATGTACACTATAATAAGTTTTACTACACAAAAATTAATTTATGTCAAAAATTGTTATGAAAAGAACCTTATTTTGCCCGCCAGAACGTGCATTTAAGTTATGTAAATAAATCGTTAATAAATATGTATTTATAACATAACCAAAATTAGGAATACATTAATGAGAAATAATGATATACTTCTTTAAAAAGTGGAAAAATACATACGACTTTATTTAATTATACTAGACACAAAATATCATCAAGAAGGATTACTACATAGCTTTTCCTCACGTAACGAATCCTACATTATTTTGGATCTTATATATATATGGAATAAAAACTATATTTCAATACAATTACAAGTAAATATGTTCATATATCAAGGTTATAAGCGTCGGCCGCACCGCCGGCCCCGTCGGGGCTCCGCAAGCTTACGATAAGATGACCTTAAAGTGTATAGATTATTAGGGAATAAAGTGAAAAAAAAAAAATTATATTTTAATGCGTATTTAGTTATTTTCCAGACACTTAGTTATTTAGTTATTTAACGTTTTTTTTATATTAGTTCAATTTGTTTTATAATAAGTAAATTATTATTTTTAATTTATATTTTCTTGAAATAGTTAATGGATTACTTTATACATGTACGAGTACATGCACAACTTAAGTAATTTCCTGTTGTCGTTACTCGTGACAATATCTATTTAGCCACTTGACCTAAAAACAGAGCTTAATTTACTTTAATTTATTTGATTATCTGTTTAATATATAATTACTTTTAAATCTCGCACGACTATTGCCATGGTGTAAGAAGTAATAATTGTTATTTATATATAATATGTCAAAATATAGAAAATATTTCTTTTGTATAACATTTTTTTAATGTTTTTCTTAGGTGCGTATACAATAAGTATTATTTACGCGTGCCACATTTCCAGTTACAAAACACTGATTACGTCTACTTAGCTATCTACTCGACTTCCTGCTATGACTGCGATTAACATACAATTAATAATATAACCTATATTATAACTCCATGGTTTTATTAATGTTTTTTTTATTTATTATATATCCTGTAAGTATATTAAAAGTATATTTTAGCTTTTTAGTAATATTTTTTCAAAATCAAGAGAAAGATGTCGACGAAATAGAGTATGTAGAAAAGATGAGATTTATATAAGTTCTGTTTTTATAAATAAGTAAACGTGATACACACTCGGCCAAATAGTAATAAATCGACGTCTTTACCGGACCGGGGTACGAACAGTATATTACATCTAAAAAGGGCACATAGCACTCAAGCAGATTACTTACTACCCTCAAACTCAGATAGAGTTCAATGTCTCAGTTTTGAGTGCTTTGAACTCAGGTACAGTTCTACGTACCCTTTGTTTTTGTCAGCGAAGTTCTCTCAGCTCCGATCAGTTATTCTGTTCAATAAGAGTTATTAGTGACGGTAATGTTTATTGAAATAGAAGTTTGCAAGTACTTTTGTTAAGTAACATAAAACGACCACCGGCCCGAGTGATATTATTTGGTTTTGCCAAGAAATTCAAAAACATGAAATATTCGCAATTGTCAATTTTTTTTTACTTTTTACTGTGATCACTCTTATGAGTCGACAGACAGCCCAATCAACCTATTTCCATGCACAAAAATAACCACGATGACAAAATATGCTTATATATGTAATAGTTTTTACAATATTAGTTATCTTGCTACGGATATGTCTCGTAAGTCCTGACTTATGCTGAGTTTATAATGGCTTGAAAACAAACACTTTTCATATATATAATATACAAAAATGAACCTTTTCAATTTGTAATGTTAGCCAAGCTATTTAGTATAAAACAAGTTAAGCCGATAAGTATTAGAGAGAAAGAGCTGTTAACGAGACCAGTCACGAACCATTTTGTCGTATTACGATGTAATTTTTGAGCTTGGATTATTTTAAGTAGGCTGTACGTGAAGTAGGCTGCTTTCAAATTAATATAGAAGAAAGAGGTATGAAAGTTATATGAAAGTGAGCACTTATTACTTATATTGGCATTAAGCAAGGTACAATTAACAAGAATTACTTATCGTTGTTGAGGGTAAGTAATTTCGAAGCGAATGTATCAAATCATAAGTTATTATAAATATCGAAAAAAATCATTAATTTTATTGTTATTAATAATACGGTAAAGTACTCGTAATTATTATGCTCTATATAAAGTGTTACATAAAATTTTCACAGTTATATGATATTTGATAATAAATTCAAATATTTGAAGGTATATATAATAAATAAATCTATTTTTATGAAAGTTGTTTGATACGAGTATAATTGTATGTGTTGTTATCTGTTTGTTGACATCGGTGTCTCCATGTGAATATTTAAAACAAAAACATAATAATAAGAGTATATAATATGCTATAACTTCTAAGTTTATAAGATTTTGAGCATTCTAGAGAATATTTAATCGACCCAGATAACATGAGTACATTAAATTACTTAATCCTGGACGCATTGTTTGTTGAGTGGCGAATATCTACCCGCGCTTTATATATATATATATATATATATATATATATAAATAGTAATTATTTAATTTCTCTAATGGGTGTCAAATCCACAATCTGTCGCGTTTAGTCACACAATTGCGCCTCTGTGTCAGGACTGGCCACTATGTGTAGGTATTTATATGCACAGCAAATTGAGCAGTTGAGTGTTATGTGACATAACGATAAAAAGTTTTTATATAAAGAGTATGTGAGATAGTTTGACACAAGTCATTGCATATTAATTAAGCTTCTAACATGAAAGAGTATTTTAATTAATTAGCTTCCGTTGTATTTTGCACCAGGGTAAGCAGGGGCAACCGTTCCCCGTCCTCCTGCAGTCTGCAGGCATTGTGTGTTGAATGGTTGACATAAACGCCACGCTTTGCCTCGACATCAGAGCGTAAAAATCTAAATAGAAATTCCAATAAATATTTAATTTCCTCGATTAGGAATCGAACTCACAACCAGTCACGTTCACAGTCACATACTCGTGCCCCTGCGCCACGACGAGACACAGACTGACTGGTTTAATGAAAATAACTAATTACATCAGCCGTTGAAGCCAACGTCTGTCTGTTTATACAATAAACATCACGCGGTGATTCCACGCGGAGAGATAAAGTTAAAGTGTTGAATTAGACTAGTTTATTTCGAAGCCAGTCGAATTAAAATATAAGATAACCTCTTGTACTATAAATAAATTATGTTGACGTCAATACGCCACTGTCGTTCGATTCATTTATTTTTATTTATTTCTCAGACCGTTTATATGCAGATTTATATTAAGAAAAAAAAAACACCAGATTATTTGTTTATATCGTATATAAAAATGTTTTATATTAATGTGTGTGTATAATCTGTAACTATATTATCACCGGTCGTGGCGCAGGAGCTCAAAGTGGGACTGCTTGTGGGTTCGATCCCCACTCGAGGAGATGAAATGTTTTTTTAAATTTATATATCCATTTCTTCGCTCTGGTGTCGAGACAAAGTTCTGCCACTCAACACACAATACCTCCAGAATTCGGCAGAAAGTGGAGAACGGTGTGTCTTAACACTAGGTTTCCTCTGCCCTGCTGTGTGCGGAATACAGCGTGAAGCTAATTTTTATATTATTATATTAAAAAGAGTCAGTTAAACTGACTCCTGTATTTTACCTTCATACTTATGATAATGAATTAAGTCAATGTCAACTGCGAAATGGAAAAGATGAATGTCGTAAAAATATTTAAGAAACGACTGTTGAGTCGATGACGTCGTCTCGCTTAAATAGGACTCGCTTTCAAACCGGTAGTAGCTTCCTGTGAAACGCAGAATAAAAATTGAGCTTTTATATCAACAGAACTAAAAAAATATATTTCAAAATATTACACGTAAATAACCAATCATGATGTATTAGTTGCTTCATAAAAAGAAAGCGATATAAAAAGAAATAAAATAATTAAATAAAAAATATGTTGAGATTTTGCCGAATTCGGTAGAAAGTGGGGAACGGAAGTGTCTTAATGGGAACATGTCTTAACATTAGGTTCTTCGGTTCCTTCTGCCTACCCATCTACTAAATATGTACATAAGTACTCGTCTTAAAAAAAAAAGAAACATCTACAGAACTTTGATATGGAAATGTACAGATCTCTAATAGTAAAGCTCTGTAGATTTTCATGAACCACGACTATTCTATCTATGACCATAATAATTTGATTCAACGTCTTCCAAAGTTTGAATGAGTAACTTCATTTATATAAATTAATATTTTTATTCGAGATGTTACATGTCATCATTATATGTAAATGATACTTTAGTATTAATTTACAATTTACATTATAACGCATAATATTTCCGGAATTCATTCCACAATAACTTCCTTGTTTAGATCTGACTGCGCTATCGATGCATTTTTTTGTATATGTACTTTGACTTTGAACTGATGTCAACTGAGGTATAATGATTATATATTACAAAGAATATATTAAATACGATTTTTACAAACATATATTAATGGTAATTTATGAACAGTATCTGTTACAAATGACCAGTCATTTATAAAGAAATATTTAACAATATTTCTTAATTATATTTTCAACGTATCTCTTCAGACTTAAGTTTGTTGACTAAACACTTACTCAAAACATTTATTTTCCCATTTTAGCGCAAATTGTTAAAATATTGTAAATATTACGACAATAATAACAAGCAAAGTGGAGTCGTGGAATCCCGGCTTAGAATAGGATCACCCTGGTATTGTCGGTGTCGTAAGAGGCGACTAAAGTACGTGTGGTAGAGTCACGTCGCCGGTAATGGCAACACGCATGGGCAGACTCGACCGGATTTAATACCACCCCCGGCATTTTAAACCGGCGTGAAGTAGTGGCCCTTGCCACTGCGTTTCGCATTAGGTAATGCCGGGCCCCGGTGCCCTTCATCTCCACCTGAAAGGCTGGCAACGCACCTGTGGCTCCTCTGGTGTTGCATGGGGTCGTGGGCGGCGGTGATCACTTACCATCAGGTGACCCGAACGCTCGTTTGCCTTGTCCTCTCCCATAAAAAAAAAGTCGTTCAAATCGTTGGGGACCCAATGATCTGTGAAAGGCTTGACACTTGGGCTTCGCGTAGACTGGAACTGATTGACGTGTTACCTGCCACCAGCAGCTCGGAAATAGACGGAGGAGTAGATTAACAAAGAAGTTCAAAATTTGAGTAGTAAAGAGCTTCGCTTCGCTAAGCTCAATTAAAGCACAAAATATTTGCATTCATATTTTTACAAGCTCTTATTTTACTCGTAGCTTCTAGCACAAATAAAAAACAGATAATAAAAAAAAAATCATATTAAATTTAAAGATAACTTTATAAAAGTTTAAAGTTTTTATAATTTTTTAAATATATATTTTTGTAAGTAAAATAATATATTCTTAGTTTACACATGACAATGGTTTGTCACGTTCGTCGTTTGTTAATGCAGTTGATTACAAACTCGATAAGTTGCGAATGCAATTATGACGCACATTCACCGTATGGATTGGTTATCGTATACTTTTATCTATTTTGCAAAACTATTTTTATTATTGAATATTATATAAAAACTATAATTATAGGTTGTTGTTAAACTTTATTTTTTACATAAAGTAAATAAACACAAATTATAAAAAATAATAAATAGAATCATTGTAGAGTTAGGTACGATTTTATTAGTCGACTTGGGCAACTTCGCCCGCATACGAATATTTATTAAATGTGTTTATGAAATTATTTTCTTTTTAAGGATTGAATTCTAATAAACCATGAAACACGTGTTCAATGAAATATTTTTAAGTCTAAATTTAAAAGTTTATAAAAATCGGTGCCGATTTGAAAAAAATCCATACAAACTTTCAACCTTCATTTCATGCCTTTTGGGATAAAATTTTTCGAAATCCCTTCTTAGTTCAAGTTTCTACGCACAGACGTAACCGCTGCGCTACCTGAGTCAGGAACATCTCCTTTTATATGTATAAATAAAGGATAAATATTTAATTAAAATGTTAAACTAAATCAGAACTATTTATAATTTACCATTTACCACAAAAAAAATTATGCTGATGGATGGACGCACTTGTTAGAATTCAAGTAAATATGGAGCTTAGAGATGTAATTATAAAGAATTGAAATAGCAATTGAAGGTTCTAAAAGTAAAAGAAGTTATGAAATTCATATATTTAATAGATTTATCAGTAAGTTTTTATAATTTTGTGTTGTATTACCCAATACAACACAAAATTATAAAAAAACGAACTTTATGATATCAAATAATTTATCTAACATAATAAATTTATATAGATTTATATATTATATAAATATTAATAATATAATTTAATAACATTAATTAACAATTTATTTACTCAACCAGCAAATAGGAAAGCTAGCTTGAACATTAGTATTTATGCTTCGAACAATAGATAAATTTCAACTGCCAATATGGCCAATATCCAATATAATTAAATTGATTCTTTAAATAACATCTTATTTTACTAGCTAATATAATTCGGAGATTAGCAATAGCAAATGTACATACAAACGGACAAACAAACAAAAATTTTAAAAATAATATTTTTTTTGGTTCTATTACCTTAATAAAGGTTCTCAATCATATTTTTTTAAAACAATGTCCAGGTACAGACACCGACCCTGTTACGATTTTATTAGAAGTATAGATAAGAGCATATACTTCCAAATATTCTAAAGAACACGTGGACGTATTGTTGTGTGTATAGATTATAAGTAGATGCTGAACGTGCCAGTGGCACCCAGTGGTTGCGCAAGCGCATTTGAAGGACACGACAAGTGTATCCATTACACAATCAAAAGGCATTACCCATACACCAAATCGACTTTACGTCATCCAATTGAATTTTTGAAAAACAACCACAAAAAAATTGTTACGAAATGTTACACTTGGAATAAAGAATTTTACATACGTACATATATTGGTCGGCAGCTGCATTACCTCTTTTTCCAAATTTATCCATGTCGTTTATTCTTATTGGGTTTACAATAGATATACAGTAGCTGGTTAGTTGCAGGTACTTATAAAACAAAAAAAAAACAAAAGTAATTGCAAAATTAAAACCTTTTACAATGCATTATTGTTGACTATTTTAGATTGTAGTATTATCCAACCTCAGCGAAAGTGCGGACGCGCCAAAATGCCTCAGTGTGCTTTATAAAATCAGTATTCAATAATTACACATTTCCGTCACCCATTTTTCGCCAATTTCTTGAGGTGTTAAGTGGCCGAACTCAACGCCGCGCTTTTCTTAACTTTTCCTTTCGTTAGTCGTTTCTGTCATTGCTAGAACAAGGAAATAAAAATATTAAATCGTTGATTACATTGTTCGTATACGCACCCACAACCGTTGCATTTACAATCGCACGATAGCCTCCCATCCCATTGATATTAAACTGTATCATAAATAAGATATTTTTAAGAGTAAATGTCGTATTTATCTTCTTGACGATTTAAGTAAAATTATTAAAAGTAAAAAAAAAATTAATAAATTTACTAAACTTGTTAACGACTCCGCGACTTCTATGTTCTAATCTCTCCTCTCTCCACCTCTGCGAGTGATGTGGTGTAATTTTTACAATTCTACTGACGTGGTATCATTTTCCATTTTTCGATAATGATTAGAATCTTAATGTTGACGAGGCAGTCTCATGTACACTTTTCTCCCTCTACGCATGCGTGGGCTCCCTGCTACCACTTGTCACATACTATCTGCTGCGGTACTTCAATTTGAAAATCAGTGATAATAAGCCGAATTTTATATTTCGCGGTGTTAACGGGAAATCCACGTCAGTCGCAGAGGGTTAAAAACAGTTGAAAGAAAAATTCGATAAATAAATAGATTAGGATTAACTAAGCCTTAACGAACTGTTATAAGGTTAGATTTTATGAAATGATCTATGCCATTTAAGCCGTATTTGTATGTAATATGTTATCTAGTGTAAAATTGATCTAAGAGTTAAGCATCAAATGTAAGTATAAGTAATGTATTTGTATAAGTTTCCTAGTATAAAACAGTAAAATAATATAATATTTTATTAGTTGACGTTATAAAAAGCCTTTAGGGATAAAAAAATACCTAATAAATATTTATAACTGTGTTTGAGCCAAATAAAAAGTCTGAAAATGTCGAAACGAGTTTTGAATAATTGAAAAGTGACGCACTTTGTAGCCTTGCGGAGATGCGCTCCGTTTTGTAACAATCGACTTTACAAAAGATAAAGAAAGTGCGATACGGACACGTATCACTGACTGTACATGATCTTATCAAAAAGATAAAACACTATTGTCTTGTAAAATAGATAAAATTCTTGTTAAATTTAGAAAAATAACCGAGTGTACATCTTGTGTAGTATAAAAATAAAGATAATTATTATATATATAGTTACAGGTGGGATAGTAAAGAAACTTTTTTTAAGTATTAAAAATTGATTGGAAAACTTTTAAAAATAATAATGAAAACTCCTTAGAGTATTCAAATATATATATACTTTAAATGCATTTCTGGGCTGGGCATTTCATTTCTGATTCCTTACGTTGTAACTAATATTCAATTTAGTAATCGTCATTAAATCGAAAATATTAAATATTTATTAATAATTAATTGTCCCGAGTAGGAACCGAACCAGTGACCACGACTTCCTCAATAGTATAGTTTTTTTATCGTCATATAATATTTTGACTACATCAAATTAATAATAAACATAAGTCGTCACATATACGATTAATAAGGACCTCTTAGGTTACTGATGATAACGGAATTCGACTTCCCTGTCCGCGATGTATCCTGAATTTTAAATAAAATATGTTATGTACACAGTGTTTTACACATTCTATTGATAAGTTGCCAATTTTAGACAAGTCCATAAAGTTTTTTTTTTGTTTTTCTTTTGTTACAAACGGGCCGTGTGCGTTAACCTCAACAGGTTTTTGTTTTATTACTTTTGCGTCATTAGTCAACAACAGGTAAACACATAGATAAATTAAAAATATCACATTTGTTTTGCTTATATTGCAATTGTGTTATTTGAAAAAATATATATTACGTAATGTACAAATATGACTAACTGATATTAATATTTTTTTACAATATATATAAAAATTATTTCTAAATAAAGCAAACAAAAAGAAATGCAATCACCGTGGCCAATATTTATCGTGTTTAACCTTGACGTTTAAATTAAAAAAATTAAAATAAAGCTACGATTAAAACAAAATTGCAGTCTTCGGAATTCTGTTTACTTATTACGGAATGTTTCTAAGATTGTGTAGAGTAAATCTCTCTCTCTCTCTCTCCGCTTGAAACCGTCGGCTGTTCGAGTTCCGCTTTGGCCACTTGCTTCTTATTCTGTATTCGCCAGTGCGGGTTTCCGCTTGCCGATATAATTAACATTCGACCCCGAATTGAACGAGCTGACAAACTACGTTACGATTGTTATCCTCAAAGACATACCGAGTTTAATATATGGATGTTTTAAAATGATTCATGGCTTTTGTAAGCATCATTAATTGAATAACGAACAAAATGATTTTTCGCATTTTGTTTTTGCAAGACGAAGATATGTGGTAAATATTTTTATTTTCATAACTTGAAATTGTGGGGAACGGGGTATCTTAACATAAGGTTCCCTCTGTCTACACTGCTGTGTGCGGGATACAGCGTGAAACTGTTATTTAACTTAAACTTTATTAAACATATAGTTTAAGTTAAACAATATCTGAAAGTTATTTCAGATATTGAATGATGTAAAAATTTGATTAGCAGTTTGGTCGAGTTTGGAATTCCTGCACGCACACTTCCTGTTGGTTAACTGCTCATTGTTAAGTTTTTAGTTTTATTATTTTTCGATTTGGGAAATTTACTTAAAAGAAACAAAAATAACATATAAATAATATATTAATATATATTTTCCTTCAACTTTAACATTGATTAATTAAGAATTTACTTTTACCAACAAGTTATTTTGAATAACGTTGCGCAATGAGTCATGCACATACACCGTATTTTTGTAATAAATAGACTAGTGTAGAGTATATTTATTTGGTGGTACTGCAGTTGTGTCAATAGAAAACACATGCGCACACGCAGCTCTTACGTCACACAGCCAATTTCGACATTCATAACAACTCATTCAATTTTACTCTCATTAAGTAGAAATGTTATTCATCGATATATTTATTATACGTCGACGACAAGAAGCTTCGTTATACGCTTGAATTATATTGGCAGATTTTTAAAAAATTCTCGTATTAAATATTGTTTTTTTTTTATATATATTTAAGTACAATTATAACAAATTATTCTAATTATACAAAAAATATTACAATGTAAGTAACATAAAAATATCCTCTAGACCATGTTAACATTAAAAATATTCGATATATTATTTTAGGCATATATTATTAAGGCAGGTAAGCATTCTGTTACCTTTGGAGAATAAGCAGAAAATAATACATAAATGTTTAAACAATTGTGCACATTTCGTTTTATATTTACATATACTACCTATATTTACTTACTTTTTATCATATTAACTATATGATAAAATATTATAAAAATATTATATTATACATTTAAATGTATAATTATTTTGGTATTTTTCCTATATTCGTTAGATTATACGAGAAATATCAGTTCAATGTTATCAATTTTTTCAGCGATTTATATAGTAAAAATATTCGTTTATATAGATTTTATCTTAAATGTAAGTAATTAATTTACATTTTAACTGCTTACATATTATAAATTAGATAAGTAAAATATAAATTAGGTACTTTTTTATTTCACGCTGTATCCTGCGCGTAGCAGGTTAGGCAGAGGGATCTTGAAACCTAGTATTACGATACTCCGATCACAATGTGTTGTTGAGTGGTGGAACTCAAAGCTGCGCTTTACCTCGTTACCAGAGCGAAAAAATAAAAATATTAAATACTAGCGACCCGCTCGCGGCTTCGCCCGCTTCAACTATATAATTTATAACTTACTAATCTGTATTACTTTCGTTTTCTAGTAATAATATAATTTTAAAAACAATATCTTTACCTATACAGTATATAGGATACAGTTAAAAATGTAAAGGAATGCCCTTTGTTTTTTTTTATAAAATTTTATTTTATAAATTCAATTAATTCATTCATTAATTTTGATTGAATATTCTAATAATAGAAATGTAATGTTCCGTTCCACTGCACTAAGCCTGGCTCTATCTTTAGTTCTAACAATATCTCAAATAAATCAACGTAATTGTTTATTTATTTTACTTTTACGTCAGAAATATATAATGACAGAACGTGATAATAGACGACTTTGATCTTATATATCTTTATATATATATCTTATATATATATATATATATATATATTCATCTTTCACGATCTAGTATTTCTTTTTCTCAAACAAAATATGAAATCGAGTAATGGCGTGACAAATTTACATATTTTTTAAGGTATCATTTGTTGTATGATGTATATTAAAATTTAACATATATTTATATAAGGTGGGTATGGAATATTTAATCACTACACGAGCTATGGAGTGTATACAGAGTTAACAGGTAAATTATCTTTTTCCTAGACCTCGTATAGATATTAAGGCCAATTTATATATACATATATGTATGTTATCATGTTGATATGTATTATATTAAAATTATAAATGTAAATATGATTTTGTTTGTCACCCTTTCACCCTAAAACTGCTTAATCGATTGTCATAAAACTTTGTACACATATTCATAGAGCTATTAGAAAGGACAGAACATTTTTTTTTATTAAAAACATATATTTAAAACAAAGGATAACCTTTGGCTGTAATATAAAAATAAGCTTACACGAGCAACACCGCGTGCGAGTCTCTAGTGCTTATATGAGTAATAAACGTCTTATATAGGGCGGAGGTACATTAAACAATATTTTCGCAAGTGTCTATCACAACTCTATGCTAATATCATTATAATTTGTCACTAAAGGCGACATTAACATAAAAGTAATTTAAAAATATTTTAACAACCGAGGTGTGTATTTCTAGAGCAAACTGAGCGTAATCTATTAGCTGGCGCTAAACATATTTGATTTGAACATACAAACGGAGCAGACACGACCGTTGCAGTATTATAGCAAACATCGGAAAAATACAGGTGGCAAACGTGTCGGCATCATTCCAAGCGAGTCTTTTGTTAATCTACCCTTTGTTGTTGGCTGTAGGTGGAGTCGTGCATTTCTATTCTCCCAGCTTAGATCACTATCTGACACACGATACAAATATGCCAATGATGGAATTACAGTTTATCCACAAGCTGGTCTACAGTTTATAACATATTTCACAAATACAATGTTAAAAAGACGGTAGTTTACATGAAACTTCTATTAAATTAGGCACTTAGATTTTATCATCGTTGAACCTTATTTAATTTTCATGTATAATTACTATAAGAACAAGTTTTTTTTCAAGGATACGTCATTCACGCCTCGTTCTACCCACTGACCTATATAAAGATAAACATATCAAATGTACGGACGTCATTTATGTAGTGCATTCAATATATGGACTCGTGTATGCAATTTTGGCCTCCAGACGTGCATTAAAGCCACGCGTAGTCTGCGCATAATGCAACTGCAGGACAACTAGGTTACTTTCTTGGTGTGACCCTGACCCGACTTAGGTCGTGATCGTAAATGACATTCATAATATTAATCGTCCTAATGTCGTTGTGTGTGTGTGTTGTGTATGTGTGTATATAACATATTTACATAATATTACAAAATATACATATATTAAAGACGAGGTCTTCATTCTAAATCTAAATTTTGACAGATTTAACCTCGATTTCCTATTCTATTAAAAATTTATTTTATTATGACCATTAATCAAAATAGATGGGAATATCTATGTTACAATTTTTTTATTAATGTACATATTTTTTAAACAGGCCAATTTCAGTGTTGAATTCTATTTAGCTTTATGTACGCAGTAAAAATATACTTTAAATTATTTTCCCCGTTTCCGCTGGAACTAGTACGTCATTCTCCGTGATAAATAGTAGCGGGTAATAACCAACTTATAAGAAAATACGTCCAGACGTAAACGAAGGCACACATTATATATTTTTATAATATATTATTTCGATGATTACTTTAATATGGATTTTCCATATCTTAATTCGAATTTTAATAAATAGTGCAGTATATATTATATACTTTAGTTTAGAAACAGAAATAAATTCTATAAATATAATAAATTATACATATATTACAAGTGATAAATTTATCAAAGCCATAATTTATTCTTTCTTATTTTAAGAATCAGATTTACATTTACTGATGGATATTAAATAACTATACCAAGTAGGTATAGTTATTTAATAATCTGAAAAATATAGGAATAAATCAATTTGTTCCTATATTTTTCAAATAATTTTGTTCCTGTAATTGATTTCGCTTTCATAGTTTTTTTTCAAATAAAAAGAAACGCGAAGTGTCACACTTAGAGAGCTAATATGTTCTGAGAGAGAGAGAATATGTTCTGACAGAATATCGAATGAACAACAGCAGAAAAGTACATCTTTTTTGCGATTTTTTTAAAGAAATTTTTATAAGAAATGAATAATGAATACCATAGTCTCGGGGAAGAGTTGGAAAAGCTCCATAAGTATATTACTTATACTTTATACAGCTTCTGTCATTCGTGTTTTCTCTACTACACATAACAGTATTTTGCGCCTCTCATCGCAAAATCGAGCCAATAAAAAAATAAATGGTCTTTACATATGGTCCGTGTCGCCATCTCTACAGATCCGTACAAAATAAACTTACACAAATATGAATTGAGTTATTGACTAAAAACATTTTAAATAAATAAAGTACTTCAAGAGGTAATTTTTGTAGATTGGTATAACTTAGTCCTTAAAAAAATTTAATATAACGTTTATATTAGAATTTTTCAAGGACTAAATTATCAAATAAAAAAAAATAACATTTTTGATATCTATTTGATTATAGAAATAAATTATTGACCGTAGTAATATCTTATATATGTGCCTTCATGTCTTAAAGCCTATTTCGATAAACATAAAATTTACAATTTTACTATATAAATAATAAAATACCTAATTCTCTATAAGAAAAGCCATTCACTTCTAAAGAAAACAAAAAGCCTATTTAAATCTATGTACATACATAAATACAACTTAGCTACCCATACAGCCTTCGCACTAACCTCTTAGGTTCCGTCACGACTGCGGCGGTGGCAGTGACGATCGAAAATATGAATGGTTTGAAATATAAAGGTATCGATTAAATCGTTTAGGTGGTTACGTCACACGTGCACGGCACACCATGTTACAAAGTTTGGGCGTCATATTTGGAAGCGGAGTGTATCTTCCCCATACGTCATACGTAGAACAGAGTACACCGGTTACGTCACTATTTAATTGAATTTCACCTATTACATATTATGTCTTGATATAAATTTTACTTTTAATTAAAGCTCTAACTTTATGTTATTTTTAAAACAATATTTATTTCTTTTCCCCAATATTTATGTGAATACTGTTTACGTTTTTACATAACGAATTGTTGAAATTTGTTGAAAATTGTTGAAATTTAATGATTATAAAGGCGTAAAATCTATACCTGCGTGTATTAACATTTTGTTTACAATGATGTACGTGTCACCCTCGTTTCTGAATAGCGATGATTTTTATTTTACATTTTTAATTTTGTGTATAGTTTCACTAAATACTGTGTTTGTTCCTTTTTATTTTTGTTGTAGTTTCGAAGGGTTAAACTTAATAAATAGCAAACGTAATAAATATATTACTTAACTAATGAATCTGTGCTATTTTAACAGAATTTTGTTTAACAGCATATTATGTAGAGCTGTGCTCAGCTTAACTTTATAATAATATAAAAGTTTACGAACATATATTTAAACTAGCTGTTCATCTATTTATATAGAAAAAACTTTTAGTGAGTAGCCGATAATGTATAGCCAAAGGTAGGCAGCTTCACGCTGTATCCCGCACACAGCAGGGTAGGCTGAGGGAACATCGTGTCGAGACACTCCGTTCCCAACTTTCTGCTGAATTCTCTAGGCGTTACGTATTAAGTGGCAGAACTCAACGCAGCGCTTTGCCTCGACACCAGAGCGAAGAAATAGAAATATAAACGTAAATAAATATTTCACGCCACTACAATTATTAATACTAAAACTGGCTGCCTGTCTGACTTTCTGTAGGACCGACTTTTATAGAACTTTAACTGGAATATAGACTATTATTTATTCGGAAATTCCCGCGGGATCAGGATTTACGCGAACATACTAAAATAAGAAACCGATTTTCCCTAAACAAGTAACACTTCAAATTATTATCAGCAAAATAACGAATTGTATACTTTATTCATGCCAAGTGAAGAAGTTCACTATTTTAAATTCCTATCTGTGATATTTTTTATATTATTTAATTAAATTAATAGTAATTATATTTTCATCTATAGAAAAAGAAACGATACACGTGCTATTGATTCGACAGCTACAGTACAGCTATCAATAATATCGATCGACAAATTTTAAAGAAAAACCGAGGCACTCAGACAAGTTAAATGTATTTGATCTGCGGATGAAAAGCGGAGGGCGCGGGCGCGGCGCCTACGTCACGAAAAAGCCGAGGTCTCTATATAAGCCCGCATGACCCTCCTGCTGGCACCACTCGCTAGCAAGCAATAGACGTCAAGCCACGCACGCTCCTCGCCTCTCGCGCGCTACGCAATATCGCAATATCACTTGTGTTAACTCCTCCGACACACGCACTCGTACCTCCTGCGCTATGACCGTAACCAGTAAGATGAACAGCGTCTCCCGCCAGTCCGTGCTGAGCCGCCTCGGCCCTGGTGGGCTACTCTATGCCGCGAATAAAATAATAGCGGTACGTCATCGAATTGTGTGGTGCTTTTAACCTTTTATGGATGTGAAAATTGTTTTCCAGTGTAATTGTGTTTACAAATATGGTGTTTTCAATTGTGTTTTCCATTGTCCGCAGGTTGCTTCTGGCAAAGATGAGGAACGTTGGCGCAGCAAGAACGAAGGGGCTTTATTCAAACGGTGGAAACGCAATACTGCCTCAGTAGAGTCAAACCCTCCTGTTTCTGCACCGACTACTCCATCTCCGCAACCCTCAAATTTACTTAAATTCTTAGCAATTGTAAGTAACTAAACACCTTAGATTTCATTGAATTATTAAATTTGCAACGTAATACGATTTCATACGTACAAGCATTTGTTCACAACTCGTCTGAAAAGTATTTATCTTATCTATAAAGTATATATTTAATTTTTTAGTCTTATTAAATTATCAACTATTATTTCCAAAAAAATAACACTTGGTTAAATATAAATACAGATAGTTAAGCATATTATTTTATCAGTAAATGTGTCTTGACGTAAATGATATATATATAAGGAAACATTAATTTAGAGTGAATTTTAAATTGTCAATCTTTCTTTGTTACAGAATGCATTAGAACTCTCAGCACCAGCATCTGATGCTTTACTGAAGTCACGATCTTCAGAATGGTTCCAGTTGTCCGGACATCCAGGATCACTGGCACCTGCAGGCCCTGGCACTGTTTGGAAAAGACGTGCCGCCGGCGATCATCCTATGCACAATCCAGAGCGAGACACATACGAGGCCTTAGCTGCCTGCCCTCATATGCGCTCCGCTATACCACGTTATTATAGAGAATTGGAATATGGTGGTGAACATTTTATCGAGCTACAGGATCTATTACACGGATTCCGTGATCCACACGTGATGGATATCAAAATGGGCACGCGAACATTCTTGGAAGATGAAGTCAGCAACGCTAGAGCAAGATCAGACCTTTACGAGAAAATGGTTCGGTTGGATCCAAATGCACCGACCGAAGCGGAGCATGCAGCCCGCGCGGTGACGAAGCTACGTTACATGCAGTTTCGTGAACAGTGTTCGTCGTCCGCTGAACAAGGCTTCCGCATAGAAGCCGTCAAGCTCCCCGGTCAGCCACCGCTCACTGACCTCCAAAAAGTTCGTCAGCCTTCACAGCTAACTGCTGCCGTTGCACGATTTCTTGGCAACGACGAGAGAGCTCGTCGCGACATTGCAGCCCGTCTTCGTGAAATTAGAAATTTATTTGAAAAATCTGAATTCTTTCGAACCCACGAAATTGTCGGTAGCAGCATATTTATTATTTACGACGATGAACGCGTCGGTGCCTGGCTTATCGATTTCGCTAAGACCCGCCCCTTACCAGACAACGTTAAAGTAACGCATAGACAGCCCTGGCAACAAGGCAATCATGAGGAGGGCTTCTTGTATGGCTTAGATAGACTTATAAATACAATAGAAACGGCAAGAATATCTGAAGCAATTACAGAGAGAGACGTATCACGTTGAACATAATACGAGGAGATGTTGGATTCGCCTCGGTTACTTCACCGTTCGCTTGGGTCTCGTGCCCCAGTGCTATGCTCCTGGCGCCAACGTTGACGCTTGGTGATGTACAGATATTACATTTGTTTGTTCATATGAAAGAGAATGCGATGTATCGTCTAATTAATTGATCTAGTCCTTAATTATTTAATTATATTTTTATGAATTCAAAGACTGTTTTAATGTCAACCCAATAAATTCAAAATAGGCTTTAATAATCACAATCGGTCTTAACTATTAAAATATATTTTTTTAAGCCTATGTACTACCTATACATATATAAGAAAAGACTCTACTTTTTTATTTGCTGTTTTTATTTATAAATTTTACAATAAAATTATATTTATTTGACATAAACTGGCGTTAATAAAATAGAATAGTACAAGTTTTTTTTTTTAAATGTGTTCTAAAAAAAATTGTCAATAATAAGCATTTGACGTTCTGCAGAAATGTAGAGACTGAAGATTAAAATAAGATTAAAATGTAGACTCTGAAGATTAGAAGCCTCTTATTCCACTCCAAGAAATACAATATAAGTTTATCCTAATGTAATGATTAAAACGGGTTTTTGTCTTGAAAGTTTAAGGACTAAAATCTATCGTAGCAAGAATCGAAGTCATATATTGGGCAATACTTACTGCCTTACGACTGTTTATACCAAGTTAATGGAGAATTTAGTACGAAGTTCTAAAGACATAGTAGCGCCATCTAGAATTTTAAGCGATACTTATTTAGTAAAACGATGCCATTTAAGTATAAAATTGTAAATGCAATATTATTTTTTCATCTTCACGCTGTATCCCGCACACAGCAAAGAAGGCAGAGGGAACCTCGGTGTGTTAAGACACTCCGTTCCCTATTATGTGCCGAATTCTGGAGGCATTGCGTGTTGAGTGGCAGAACTCAACGCCGCGCTTTGCCTCGGCACCAGAGCGAACAAAATGGAAATATAAACGTAAATAAATATTTCGCTTCCTCGAGTGAGAATCGAATCCACAACCGTCGCGTTACAGTCACACCCTTGTACCACTGCGCCACGACGGCCTCTAAATGCAATATGTTTTCCTTTTATTTATTGAATAATAATATATTTAATAACTTAAAAATATTTTATATATATTCTAAACTGAGGCATAATTCTAATGTATACAAAGAGTAAAGAAATTGGAGGATTCAAATCACCTATGTCCAAAATAAATAAATCAGTTTCACGTTGTATCTTGCACATAGCAGGGTAGGCAGAGGGAACCCGCCGAGTTCTGGAGGCATTGCGTGTCGAGTGACGGAATTCAACGCTGGGTTTTGCCTCGACTCCAGAGCGATGAAATGGAAACATAAATTTAAATATTCATATCCATTTCCTCGAATGGGGATCGAAGTCACAACCAGTCGCGTTTACAGTCAGACTTTATATCCCTGCGCCAAGACTGGCCACAAATAAACTATGTTTACGTCACATTTTGTAATTGTTTACTATATCCAATTACAGTTATAATAAAATGGAGACGGATCAGTCTGTGCGTGGGGGATATATAAGAAAAGTTATTGGTTGCATTTCACAAATGCTAATCTCAGGAACAACTTAACAAATTTAATTAATATAATAAAAAACAATTTAAGGCACTTTACCTAGTAGATGTATTATAAGTAGTATTAGTTGTAATATGAAGAAAGTGATGAGTATTTCCTTAAAATTCAAACGTTCTTTCATTTATTAGAATAACACAATTGCAAGATGAAATGCGACGCAGTTGATGAAGATGATGGAAGATGTTTGTCTATAAAATCAAACGTTTGACTTATAAAAACCTTACAAGATGTATTTATACAGTATCAATTATAAATTTCTTAATCATTAACTTTATTACGGCTACTGTTGGACGAAGACCTTCTGCAAGGATCCCCACGAATATCAAGTCTGCACTAATGTATCCAGTAACTTCTTGGACTAGATTCGGCCCACTTGGTGATAAGCCTGTCCACTGAGCGGCGCCCGGTGGATGGACGGTTCCCATGAGTTTTAAAAAAAATAGAAATTAAACTTACTTAAAAAACATAAAACATAAAGCGACATTTACCGGCCGCCCATTTTAAGTATATAATATTTCGAATGAAAAAGGTAAAAAAAAAAACAAGTTTACTCATGATTATTATATTACTTACTATTAATTACAAGTGAAAATAAGAACGTACATTATATTAATTATAATTGAAGTTCAATTTTAAAAAAGCTACATGTCAATGTATTTTTTTGCAATAATTGTTACCAAAGTATTATTATATTTTTGTATATAAATTAGATGAACTATTTATAAACACTAAATGTAAGTCACATAATATGTATAGAAAATCCTCCATGAGATGCATATGTCATCTTAAGTGTAAAAACCGTTAGTTCGCAATTTTTTGAAATTGAAATCTATCAAAAAATTGTTATACTTATTAAGCGCTGGCTTTGTTTCGTCGCTTTTACAGAAAAATCGGTCAATAAAATAAAACTTTATTTTGTGATACAAAAGTATGTTTTTTTTAAACATATTCTAAAATTAAAATACAAACAATTAAGATTATAGACTGACTTTGATATTTATGTACCAACAGTTCCACAGGTAGGTTCGATTTCGTTAGGTTAATTATTTACAAATTTAAAAGTTTCTAACCTAACAATCAAACCTGCACTTGAATGTTTTATATATTTACAGTTTAGGCAGTTGAGCCTACTGTAGTAGTCTAGTCTTTGAACTTAATGGTAAATTTTCGGTGGACATATAGACAATATTGGTTCACAAAGTATTGATAAATTAATTTTGTAATATAAAGTTTTTAAAATCTTACAGGGTCACATATAAAAATAATACATTGATAAATGTAGAACAGATGCAGATGAAAAGGAAAACACATACAAATTACAACCAATACTTACTTTTTACGTTATTAAAATTAACATGTCTATTAAAAACAGAGTATATGGAATAATTTCAAACAATATCTTTCTAAAATAAGTTATATTTGATTGAAAATGGAAATTTTAACAAAAAGTCCAAACATACTTCCAATTTTGACAAAGGTTGTACTACTGATTAATGTTTATTTCTTTGCTCATTTTCTTAACAATTGCTACATACCAAGCAATATTCTTTTTTTTTCAGCTTCACGCTGTACCCCGCACACAGCAGGGTAGGCAGAGGGAACCTTGGTGTTAACACACTCTGTTCCCCACTTACTGCTGAATTCTGGAGGCATTGCGTGTGGAGTGGCAGAATCAACGCCGCGCTTTGCCTCGACACCAGAGCATCGGAGAGGAAAAATGAAAATATAAATGTAAAGAAATATTTCACTTCTTCGAGTGGGAATCGAATCCACAACCGTCGCGTGTACAGGCGGCACCCTTGAACACTGCGCCACGACGGCCAATATTCTTAAAGATAAAAAATTTTCATCGGTGGATAATTCTAAGAGAATAAAACATTAAAACTAAAAATATAAACGAAATGTATTCTACATATTTTAGTAAACACAATCAAATGCAGCATCTATATAGGGCATTCAATGGCATGTATCCTAAGCTTGAATGCACAAGCTTTTTACAGTTGCTCAAACCATGTGTTTATTACCTATATAATATTTATTATATATAGGTAATAAACATATAATTAAATTTATGTCAAAAAGGAAATTACATGTCAACCATGGTTAAGTTTTTCTTAGCTTTTACTGTTCGACAATTATTAACTTTTGTAGCAAATCTTAAGGAGTTAAGAGTCTCATTGAAACATTCATCAAATTGATTAACATTGACCAACATAAGGGTCTTGGAATTACCTCCAAGACTGGGCATTAACAAGTGAGTTAACTTTGAATTCCTGTAAGGTATATGAGACTGATTAGTTTGCAAAGATAATATAACTTTTGAAAGCTCAGAAAGAGATCTGTTAATATGTTTTGTTTCGTCCATTCTCTGTGTAGTTTTACCACTTTCTGATCCAGCTAAATCAACCAAATTTAAATTACTTGTGAATTTTTCTTTGCGTTTTTCATGAATTGCTGATATTTTTATTTGGGCAACAGAATGTGACCTAGAGCTTCTTTCGTTATTTAAAGTAGCAGCAGTTTGTCTGTTACGTTGAGCAAATATTAGCAACCTGATGAAATCGTGAGAACTCCCAACTTCTTCTTCCTTCAAGTTTGAAACATATAAGTCATTGCCTTTAGAGTTAACCATTTTAATGTCATGACTCTCTTGATCTTTACTGGAGTTTAATAAATCATAAATAATTTCATTATATATTTCCAAAAACGATGCTTTTACTGTCAATTGCCAGCCCATTCTTTTCAGATCATCCATACATGTGAATATCATATTCATGGCTCGAGGAATAATACCATATTGTTCCAACCCACAGCCACCTTCCATAGTATAGGTTTTGCCAGACCCAGTTTGCCCATATGCAAATATACAAACATTATAGCCATCTAGAGCAGATTGAACCATTGGTGATACTTCAGCAAATACATCTTCCTGAGATGAATGAGGTGTAAAAATACCATCAAATGTAAATGAGTGTTGAGACTTACCCTTTCTTGCTGAATTCAAAAGTTCAATCTTTTCTACTTCAATAGAACATGCATCCAGTACATTAAGGTTGTAAAGAGGCTTGGTAACTTCAGAATCCAGTGGTGGTCGCACTCTGCAATATACTCGTATGTTACCTTTCAAGTCTTGTACTGTATTTCTTAGAGCCCTCTGATCCCTATACATATTCGCTAGTATATTTTGTAATGCCTCTGAGTCATTCTTACTTTTTGTAATTGCCTCTAGTGCATCTTTATGGTCAAGTTGCAATTTATCATGTTCTGCAGAAATTTTTTTGAGATGATCGGTCAAAACTCTTAATGCTTCATTCTCTTCAATTAAGCTTTTATGTCTACGAGTTATGTCATCAAAGTCCATTTTAAGTTTATCATATTCTAATGATTTTACTTTTAAACTGCTGGTTACATCTTCTAATAGTCTGGTTTTAGAATGCAAGTCTTCATTTTCGTGTTTTATAATTTCATAGTCAAGTTTTAAGGCTTCATATTCATTTGACTTTTGTCTTAAATCTTTTAAAGTATTAAATAGCTTTTCTTTTAACGTGTCTCTTTCATTGATACTTCCTTCAACAGTTTCTTTAATTTTTTCATATTCGTCTGATACTTCCACATGTTTGTCTTTTAGATCACTTAATTCACTTTTCATCGTTTTATGCTTTTCCATCAAATCATTAAATCTAGCTTTATAATCATAAGCAGCTATTCTAGGAGCAACAGTAACTTTTTTCTCCACTTTTCCTACTTTGTTGGGAACTGAAGCTGTTGAGGGTGCTGTGGCCGATCTTTTAAGGCGCGGGGCTGCCACAGTTGTAGGACCAGTGGTACGCACAGGTTTAGTATGATTTGTTATCAAAGATTTTTTTTCGGCATCGCTTAAACCATTGCCTATTGTTCTCGTTAAGTTTTGACCATTTCTTAATACGGGTTTGTTAGAAGTAGTAGTGGAAGGAAACTTTGGAATACGAGACATCTGAAATGGATATAATAATCATAGTAAGTTATATTTATGTAATAAAATAAGTAAGTAATATAAAAACGTTTGAGTATCTTTACTCTTGTGAGTCTTATTTAAGCTTACCTTTAAAAGTAAAGTAATCCTATAATGCACAAACACATTGATTAAACACGAAATATCGCTTGGTATGTCAAGACAATAAACGGACACAATTTAAAATTCGAAAATTTATGCTTCGGAACAGTGTTGCAAGATACATCAAGATAAATCAAGCAAAAGTAAAAATTCTATCTATATAGTTATTCTTTGTCTATTATGAACTAATATATGTTTAATTTCAATTCGTAAAAGTTAAAACTTTTACAATGATAATTGAAATATTGTTAACAAGTATGAGTGTAATAACTCCTACACTCGTAAGCTTAATCCTACCAAAAACATCTTGTAAACAAGCAAGATAAATCTCGATGAAGCTATAGTTTAAGGTTCTTTATTGCGATTTTCTAATTATTTAAAAATAATAACGAAATCGCAAAAAAATAGTAAGCAAAGATAGTAAGTAAATTTATTGTGACCGATTGTTAATGATTCTTTAAGCACAATTATAAAAAAATGTATACTTCAAGACGGTGAAGGTGCAAGCAAGTCACTAGCTAAGAATAAAACTCATGTTCAGTAAAAAATATTTAATTCTACAATACAACAGCTCAAGTACGAACAACTATTGAAAAAGTATTTGCATCATTTGTATAGGAGTTGAACAACACCTGTAGAAATGGTTCTCGATAATGATTCGAATAATTTTTCGATAGTTGTTCGTGCTTGAGCTACTGTATCTGAATTACCGTACTAGTATCGTACTTTAGAAATAATTAAGAATACATATATTTAAATAGTCTGTGCAGATAGCATTTACGAACACGAGACTTTATACGTGCAACACTGACGAACAAAGTCAAATTGCCATTTTCTATTTGTCTCAGTGTGTCTAGTGTGGTGATTAATTGATGAAACCATATTATTTTTGTATTTAGTCTTATAGAAATAAGATTTTCCGAAATATATCTCAAATTAGTCGATATGTATTATATATAGAGTTTTTAATCTAATTTTCATCATATTTGTATACAGTTGTGAGACCTGTTTATCACCATTGACGGATGTCCTTGTACATTTTGCAATAAATATTGTGGCGGTAAATTTAATTTTTACTTTTAACTAAGGAAGTATCATGTAATTTTTTTAAAATATAAAATGGATAGCTCAGAGGAAAATGTGCTTACTAGTGAAAATAAAAGTGAATATGAGGTCCTCGAAAATGAAGCCGGTGATATTTCGGAAAACGATCCCACTGAATCTGCGGAGGTATCGTTGAACATTAGCACTTCTTCCAACGCACTTATAACAAATGATGCAAATGCTTCGAAAGAAAGTGATATATCTGCTAGTAGCTCAAAGAAAACAAAAAAGAAATTTCGGCACGGCAAAAAAGGCCATATCCCTACTAAAGAGAGTCAAGAAAGAAGTACTTTAAGAAGAGTACATCATGCTAGCACAAAATTTAGGCAATGTAAAAAACGTGCACAAAGTTTTCCATCGATATCGAAATTTTTTCTCCCGTACAAAAGACCGCGCAAGGAAGCTTTTATCCCACCTACAAAATTTCTACTTGGTGGCAATATCTCAGATCCATTAAATCTCAACAGCTTACAGGATGAAGATGTGAATAGAGCTATGAATGCTGTAACTCCAGAATCCTCTCCTTTACCAACACCACCAAGGCACAAGGCTAAGATAGATGTAATAATTCCACCTAATATAAGAGATCCACTTAATTTAATGGAACCTTTAGATAACGAGGAATATGAAAAGAGGCTGGAAATGCAGCAGCGAAAACCTCGTAAAAAACCTAGGTTAAGGAGGCGCACAACAGAAACAAATCCACCTAATATAGAAGTCACTGTTGAGAAGGAGGAGGGGATTAAGGAGCCACAGCCGCCAGAGCCATCAACATCTGTATCAAAATCACGAAAAAGATCATGTAGTGATAGTGAAAATAGTTCCCAAAAAGGTAAAGATAGTAAAAAATTGCGCCGTATGGATTCATTGGATAAAATAGTAAGTCCAGTTGTACCACAACCCGGGGCATGGATGAGACCACGCCCACAACAGCGGGCTGGAACTCAAGAACGGCCTGCTTCTCCACACAGGACCAAGCTGAAGAGTTTATCTGAAGAAGAGCAAAAATTGCCTACTTTTCATGCAAAAAATTCAAGATACCAGTATGGGAATTATGACAGGTATGAAATTTTCTGATTCCATATTATTTAAAAGTTTTTATGACTATTTGCCTAAGATACTTTTATTTAGCTATAAACATCATATTTTAAAAAATTCTTTTGATTATGGATAAGTGTGAAATATAAATGGATATATTTTATTATTAGACTTATGTTTTTACATGCATGTAGCAAATAAAACCTAGTGTTAAAATATTCTGTTCTCCATACTCTGGACAATTCAATCAAGA
The DNA here is from genome assembly GCA_037355905.1 of Heliconius aoede. NCBI lineage: Eukaryota > Metazoa > Arthropoda > Insecta > Lepidoptera > Nymphalidae > Heliconius > Heliconius aoede. The sequence continues at coordinate 82,967 of JBAIZZ010000348.1, read as the reverse complement.
CACTGCATATTGAGTGAGGGAAACTTAATAGTGCTTTAATTTGCAGATGGTTGAAATAAAAATAATTTGAATATAATTATAGATTACTAAAAGATTATGACCATAATCTTATTTATCTTATTTTATTATTTATTTCTAGGTATTATGGCTACCGTAACCTGAATGCCACAATAGACATAAGACTGCAAGTATTTGAGATGCATCGACAGCTTTTTCAAAATAAAGACGTCCTAGATATAGGATGTAATGTGGGCCACATTTCTATAGCTGTAGCTCGTACCCTTGGAGCTAAAACAGTTGTTGGGATTGATATTGATTCAGTACTTATTGGTATGTATTATATTATATAATAGTTTTCTTGTATATGCTTTGAGCTAATTAAGCTATTAAAATTTTTGTTTACATTAATAATTGTTTGTTCACATTAGGTTATAAAATACTTCTGACTTCTTTTAACAAGAAATAATAAATATATTTAAAATAATTTCAGGAAGAGCGAGGAAAAATTTGCGATCATTCGTGCCTATACCCCCGGAGGAACCAAAGACAGAAGAAGACAAGAAAACTGATAGTGATGAGAAAAAATTAGACTGTAGTAAATGTAAGGAAGATAAATGTGAAGACTGTATTTCTGTAGATCAGAAAATTGATAAAGATGACAAAGAAGATGATCCCAAAAAGACACTATCTGGAAGAAAGTTACGAAAGCCAAGGAAGAATAGGAAGTCAATAAATAAACAGGAACTCGGCCAGTGCTTCTTTCCTATGTCAATGTCTATTATGTTTGGCCCACTTCGTGATTCAAAGTCAGATGTAATAAATATGGGCTTTCCATATAATGTCACATTTAAGCAAGTAAGTAATTAAAGATTTTCTTGTAAAGCATTTTTTGAAAAATTAAAATAATTCTCTGGTGATTCCATGGAAATCAAACCAAAACTTACAGTCAAATGCCGAGCTGCTGTGGCAAGGTGGCCTTTATATTTTTGTCATAATAAAATATTTCTATTTTATTTACAGGGTAATTATGTGCCACGAGAAGAAGTAGCGGTGGGCTCTGGTATGGAAAGTCCTCAGTTCGATTTAATATTATGCCTATCAACGACAAAATGGATGCACTTGAACTGGGGAGATGCCGGCTTAAAGCGAGCTTTCCGCAGAATGTTTGCTGACCTACGCCCTGGAGGTAAACTTGTATTGGAGGCACAAAACTGGGCCAGTTATAAGAAAAAGAAACGTTTGACTGTGAGTATGTCTTAATAATATTATAAATAAATGTATTTGTCCTTTTTATATGGTAATGTTACTCACTTGTTTAAAACCAGTGTCTGAATAATTTTGAATAATTGTTTATTATTATTATACTGTAAAATATTTTATATACAATATATTTTTTATCATTCCAGCCAACTATTTATGAGAATTTCAATTCAATCGAGCTGTTCCCCAACAAGTTTCGAGAGTACCTGCTATCGCCCGAGGTGGGGTTTAGCAAGTGCTGCATTCTGGGGGTTCCGCAACATACAAGCAAAGGTTTCCGTAGACCCATCCAGATGTATGTAAAGGGAGACTTCACGCCCAGCAAAGCCTGCTGGTCGGACGCTTACGCCCCGTCTTCCCACCATAGACCAGAGGCCGAGCCGCCGCGCCGCACCGTGTACGCGCCCGTAGCCCCCGCGTACCGACCCAGTGACGACGCGCCCTCTACCGGCGCAGTCACGCCCTACTCCCCCAATCTGGACTGCAGCGCCGACGACTCCCCCTTCTACAATCCCCGCAGCGACTCCTACGCGCCCTCGTACCAGCCCCCGCGACCCACGGTCTACGCCACGCTGCCCTCGCCCCGTGGCGTGGCCTCCCCCGCCGCGTCCCCTGCCGCCTCCCCCGCACCCGACCATCTCACCGCGCGCGTGCCCGACGACTGAACGCCTGCCGCCTGTAAATAATGTAGATCCCCTAATTACGTTTCGATAGGCTGAAAATATTTTATATTATTATATTCGTAACATATTAAGTTATTATGTGTTTTATTTTTTTTACCGATCATCTGTCTAGGGTCCGTTTTCTAGTAAGCCTGGTAACATTTGTGATATATTTGATTTATAATCTTTCTTCACGTTTCTTGTACATGCTAAATATACTTTACATGTATATATTAATAAAAGAAATATCGACAATTGTATCAGATTGTTATCGTTTATTTTCACAAATCTGAAAGGTTCTTACATAATAAACATACATTTTCATTCACATTAAGTCCAAATACAACTAAAAAGTATGACAATTTGTTTCCATTTTAAAGGCACTTATATGCAATTGTAGAGTACTTATACCTTCATGTTAAATGAGGATATACAAAGGATTTTTATGGTAATGATGCTTCTAGTTGAAACGACAAGAGCCATGACCTCTCTTATGTTAATCCTATACAAATGAGGTTAATTCAGCTTTTTGACAGTGGGACACTGGCTTGTACAGCATAAGATGGGAAACTATTTTATTTGTTAAATACGATAAAACTTTTTTAGATTTGGCGTCCATGCAAAGCGAGACATTAAGTTCTGCCACTCAACATGCAATGCCTCCAGAATTCGGCAGAAAGTGGGGAACGGAGTGTCTTAACACCGAGGTTTCCTCTGCCTACCATGCTGTGTGCGGAATACAGCGTGAAGCTAAAAAAGAAAAAAAAAACAAATCTTTTTAAATTACTATATATAACAAGTTTACCTTTTAAAAGTGTAAAGTCTTCTAAAATGTATAATATCGTTTAAGGTTTACAACGAATTAATATAGCCACTATGTTCTTTATATTGTTATTTTATTCTTTTCTGTGTATAATACATCATATTGTCATACTTGCGAGTTAATTATATAGTTATTTACTTTGCTTATATTATTTAAATAATATGAGTGGAAACACGTTAGTACACGTTAGTTATGCGTGATTATTATATTATTATTAATACATTTTTTTAAATAAATTATATTAAGAATTGTAATTAATGATATTAATTTAATATAATTTCTATCACAGTTCATTCTTAACATAAAGAGTACAATAAATGTTACAATTATATAATAAGCAAAAGGAAGAAATAGTCTTCTATGCAAGGACACTTTTAACAGTGATAGGGACTTGTGAAGCTGTGATTGTGTGATTTTGAGGATAATTTACAATCCATTAACACTCGCCACCGGTGACCGACCTCCTCCTCCTCCTCCTATCAAGTTAAAGAAAATTTAATTACATGGATAATATTTTTTTCAACTGGTTTTTTATCCAATCATACCTGTAGGTTAATTTAACATTTCAGGTGTTACATAATTTATATTTCTTTGATAAATTTTCATCGTGTCTTCTCCATCTTACATGACATTGGCGTCACTATAGTACAACAACATCAGAATATAACAAAAATATACGACGATGAATCAGAAAGGATATTGCTTGTTTCAAGTGGAATAACACATGTAAGTAACCGAGTCCGCGAGCTCGCGGCAGTTCGTAACGTCGATGAAGTACACACTTAATAAATGCGCATACAAGCAGCTGTTATGGTCACAATATTTATTAATATTTTATATCAGCTTCACGCTGTATCTTTCATGTAGCGGGTTACGCAGGGAAGAAATTAAAATATTAAATATTTCCTCCAGTGGGAATCGAATCTACAACTTGTGCCTCTGCGCCACGACTGGCCTCATTTATTTACTTATTTATATAATATAGCATTTCGGAATAAATCTTTGACGAAGCAAGTAATCAGAAATGTCACAGTTTCATTATTTATGTTGGAATTAATCGAGATATTTACCTAAAATTATTAGATTTTAAAATAATATTGCCTTACAACATTTATATTTCTAATTTTCTACTACAATAGCGCCAGTCACGCTTTTAGTTTGTTTATGTACCAGCTTACAAGTTGCCGTTATAAGTAGTATTATTTTACCTGCAAAGTAAGGAATTTAGTAAATAGTGTAAAGTTATAAATTACATATATTAAGACAGATCTTTATTTTTGGCAATCAGTCTAATTACATAGGTACATTAAGAAAGATAAAAATTTAAAATATTACAAAATTTCACTGTTAAATAGCGTGATTTTATTAAAGTTTAAGAAAATTGTAATTTTAGAAGAGGAACTTCAACTTTTTAAACTTTTAAGAAGTTTTTCATTCGCCCTGATAAGCTAAGTGTGGTTGAATTAACTGCATCGCTTGGCCATCGATTTTTTTACAGATATTCAAAATTAATTTTTTTTATGTGAATAGATAATTATACAATTTATAGTTTATAGCTTCCAATTAGTGAAATTATAACAAATATACTACTAATATATAATAAATTTAGTTGAAAAATTTCCTTTCTGTCTTCTTCACGTAACGTGCCAGTTCGGTATATAGTTGATATATAGGTACATATATTACATACCTACATATAACTATGTGTTTTCAATTGGCCAAAAGCCAAAAACAAAGAGTCGGTAAAAGAAATTTACGTAGGTATTATTCAATATAGAATTTAGAGCTACAAATGCGCTATCGATGTATTATAGAAAATCTATTTAAAATTCTATTTTAATAGAATTATTTTTTTATGTGTTTTTCTACAATTACTTTTACATGTTCGCTTACATTTAACTTTATATATGCTTTCACGGTTTATGAAGTTAGATATATTCATCGTAAAAGCATTAAGTTAATTACTGTTAGTTTAAAATTAACCACTTGTTTTTGATTAATAGGTACGTCCTCCCTACGTCGTGGGAGAGTCCACGGGAGAGACAAAGAGTGTTTCCTATAAGCAGTTTACACACATCTGCCAACTGTGAATGATATTTATTAAGTAGTTTATTAATTCACTTAAGATGATTTTTTTATAAATTCATTGCACAGTTTGTGGCAAAGAGAGCATGGTGTTAAGTCACTCCTTTTTGCACTCTCTTTCACGAGCGAAGATATGTAAATAAATATTTCATTTCCTCGAATAGGGGTCGAAACCACAAGCGTCGCATTATAGTCACCCTTGTGCCGCTGCGCCATGACGGCCTCAATTAATTAATAAATACAAGCATAGTAAGTAAATTATCAAAAGGTCAGATCTATAAAATATAATGTAATGTGTTACTAAAATATACACATTATATTTATACTTATGACTAAACTTTAAAAATATTAATAAAATGACTATCATGAAAAATATCGTTGGATACTTACATATTGTATGTAGTGGCAACACTTGCGCAGTTGCGCAGTAACAGAGTAGTATATTTTACATTTCACAAGTTATACAACAGTAAAGTGCACTTTTACTTTTATATTTAGAATTTTATCTTCGACAACATAATGAACATAAAATAATTAATAATGATTGAGTTACTTACATAAGTAGCTTAAGTTACTTTGTCGACGCATAGCGCGGCGATGAGTTCTGCCACTCAACACGCGCAATGCCTCCAGAATTAGGCAGACAGTGGGGAAAGGAGTTTCTTAACATCGAGATTCCCTCTGTCTACCCTGCTGTGTGCGGGATACAGTGTGAAGCTGAAAAAAAAGTTACTTACATAAGTAGGTAGATAACAGAGGCCATATATAATAAAAATATGTAGCCGGTTCAAAGCCTTGCGATCGTCTGACACCTCGACATCTCGTCTAAGCTAATACAAAATCTAAACAACACCATCACTATTTTTTTATTGTGATTTGCTCAGTAACATAGTATTCCAAGCAGTTTCACATGGTACACGGGACAAAGTTTCAAAAAAATGTTAATTAAGTAAATTTTGGTACTTATCGCTTTTAAGATATATTTAATATCCCTGTTTAATATCATAATTTATGAACAGGAGGTTGACAGAGTATAAAATTAAATTATTCGATCTTTGTTGTATTGGAGACTTTGTATGGAAATCTATTCTGTTACCAAAAAAAACCACAATGTCGCCTATAAAAAGACCAAAAATATGAAAACAAAGTATATTATTTAAGTAATCAATGTTTATTATCATGATGTAGTTCGTATTTATTGCGTGTGTATGTGATTATTATAAGTATAAAAATAACGCAGTGGTGGGACTCTCTACATGCGCAAAATTTGGCAATGACCCAAATATATTATACACTAAAGTTGAACACACTGCTGTACCGCTGGACGAGGATAAAATAACGTAAACAAATGTTACATAAATAAATAAATATATGTGAGTTTAAATAGTTAATAAATTTACATTTTAACGACCGTATATACCCTAGTTTGACCCTTTTCAGCATACAAATTGAGCATAAAGTCGTCCTAGTACATATACATATAACATATAGTTGAGAGTTCACAAACAAAAGTTGAACTCTATAGTTATTCAAATAATTTCAGTTAAGCTTTTGAAGGTCGGCTGGTCGACAGTTACGTAGCCATCGCACAAAAGATCCTGTATTCCGTATGCTAAGTCTAAAATAATTTCAAATAAGCCTATAATAGTAAGTGGACTTTTAATACTGTTAAAAATCAGAAGTGGTGTATTTATCCGGAAAGAGACTCTACGCAATTCAAATACTTCATACAAGTTTCCTTCGAATAAGGGCCGATGTCTACAAACTAGCTACGATTGACACAATTTCAATCCTTTTGTTGTCTACAGCTACCTTCTACTCGAGTTTGTTAACAATACATTATCACTAGAGCTTATTTCTTTCCTTGTTTAGGGAGAGCAGCAACGCATAAAAATATTGATTTTGGCAAATGAAAGTGAGGAAAGATTTATTTCAAAAAAAGAAAATCAAGCTAGCTTCATGCTGTATCCCGCGCACAGCAGGGTAGGCAGAGGGAACCTAGTGTTAAGACACTCCGTTCTCTACTTTTCGCCGAAGTTTCGAGTCATTGCGTTGTTCATCATAAATAATAGAGCATAATATAGTTTTAGTATGTAGTTTTCTAAGCACAGTTAGGTAAGTCATTTAAATTTGCATAAAATTTATATGAATTTACGTAAGCTATTAAATTATTTTAAGTAGGATAGATAAATTATTGTCACTTATATTTCTTTTCTTTCTCTCTCTGTTATTACTCCACGTGTGTATTCAATATAATAGAAAATATACTCGTAATAATATAATTTTGTAGGTTTCTTTCCAGGTAATGTCGCTGGAAGATCTTGAATTAGGCTGTCATTGGGATGACAAAGTGTTATTTGTACATACATCATGCAATATTGTCTCAATATTGCCTCATAAAAACCCATCGGGCCTGTGCGCGTCAGTTGTTGGTATCACATTCATACAGGCAAACACATGGACGTTTCACATTTTTGCGCGTGTACTCGTATATCACTTTGTATATTATTCTCTGCCTATATTTATTACAGTGTTTTTTACACCCTTTGAATAAAAGAAACTTAACTCAAATAATATAGAACTAGTAAAAATACGACGAATACCCAAATTGTATGTTTGATATTAAATATATCTTTTTATTCCTTAATTCAGTTGAGACTCAACGCCGTGCTCTGCCTCAACTAGACTAGTTTGAAAAAATGGAAATATAAATTTAAATAAATATTTCATTTCTAGAGCGGGGATCGAACCCACAACCAGTCTAAGTGTGACTGTAAACGCGTTACAGTCACACTTAGAGTCTGCACCACGACTGGTCTTTATATAATATATATAGCAATTTTATAAAGTTAACTTTAAAAAATCCTTTAAGTAAGGCTAATTTATTTATGAATGTCTTAACTTTGTACCGTCCTACTTAAATCATACTTGTGTGGTTCTACAAGTACAAGATCTTCAGCTCGTGCGGTTATTTTGTTTGGGTAATCATTTTGTATATTATATAAAACATATTTTTTATTATTTATTAGTAAAGCGGAGTGGTGGGCGCGCGGCGGCGCGGCGGCGTGGCGGGCGACATCTGAGAAATGTGTTATTAGGGAGCAAACGTCTACTTCTTTATTGGAGGTAAACATTACACATTTAGGAGAATTTTAATATAAATTGGCTTCTATTTGTCGTGCCTACTTGTAAATTTCTGTGGGGTAAAATGATATAGAACTTTTTCACGTTCAAATGGCTTGATGGCGCTTTTGCGCTTGTTAAGCTCGGTATTTATTAACTTTGTTCAAAAGAAATCTGTCGAAATCAAGTTGACCTCAAAATAAAAATTGCTATTTACGTTATGTCTGTTTTTCAACTGAAGTAGACATTGAAATAAGAGTATGATGTAAGTATAAGGTCATATAATACCCGAGAATGTTGGATATTTGGTTTGGAAATATAAATTGTGTATAAATTTGAAAATCTGAAATAGGAAATGATTATTTATACTCTTAATATTTTTTAAGATAAATTGAGGGAAACTGTAAACGCCACATATTGTGGGTTCCATTCGAGAAAATAACAGTTATAACTTTTTTTCAGAATTATATATATTTTTTGAATCCACAACCGTCGCGTTTACAGTTTCAGGTTTATGCCAGTGCGCCACGACGATCTATTCTCTGGTAACGAGGGTTGAGTTCTGCCACTCAACACGCAGTGCCTCCATTTGCAAGAAATGGGGAACGGAAGTGTCTTAATGAGAACGGAGTGTGTTAACACTAGGTTTCTAGGTGGGCTGTGCCCACCCTAATGCACGCGATGCAGCGGAAGAAAAAAATTATGATGACTCAAAAATTTGAATAATTAAAAGAAAATATAAAAACATACTAATATATATAATATTCAAATTATATATCTTATTCTATGTTCACATTTCACATTTTGTTTGTCAATGAAAGCCGTAGTCCGGATCACAATAGTTGTTTTAAATCTACCCATATGAATGTTCTTAATCTTAATTCTAACTATCGATATTCGTCTACTTTTACTTACCTTTGTCTTCGATGTTGCGGTGGACTCTTTATTGGTCTATATAATAATTTAGATAATATATAATTAGGAATACAAAATGCGCAATTTTTTTTCAAAAATCTTATCATATCCGTTTATTAAAGTAAAGTTTGGAAATGGCAATATATTTTATTAAGGATTACAATTATAAAATTAAAAATTACTTTCGCGTTATCAGCTACAATATTGAATTTTGTATGTAACATTAAAAACCTTTTCGCTTTATAAGTTCGTTTTTATAAAATTTAAAATATTACTGTATAAATTTTCATTTATATATAATCTGTGTAAAATATAATGAAACAGTAAAAAATATGTATCTTTTTCGAAAAAACAGAGGAGGTCCTCAATTTGTCGAATTTTTTTTTTTATTATATGTTCACCGATTCGAAGAGACCTGAATCGATTTGGATAATTCTTCCTTTGTTTGATAGGGTGGTCCCATGGTGACAAAGTCAAGATCTGATAATGAGATCCTGGAGGGAACTCTTTTATTTTAATAGCCATACTTACAAGAATTTGGGTATATATTGTAAAGATTCCTGAGTTTGCTTTTGGAAAGCACAATTTGATGATGTGGACCTGATGATCAAGAAAATATATGGCTAACGTAGTAATAACTACTTTCACTGTAATACATACAGGGAAAAACATGGTTCAAACGATGTTTGGCGAAGTGGCCATTGTAAGTGCTATTACCACTTGGAAATGGAATGGAATGGAAATGAATCTATTATAATTGTTTATTTTTTCCGCCCCAGTAATCTAAATACCAAGTAAGCGGGGTGTTGTTGTGAAATGGGTTCTTCCATTGAATACAAGTATCTAGAACTAATGGACTTATACAATAAGACATCAGCTAGTAAATTGAGGTCATCTGGACACGAGTCCACGCATTGGACACACAAAAATTGCGGGCGACCACTAGTAATGTATGTGAAAACATAATGTACAAACATTGTTGAAGTAAAGAAAAAGCTTTCGTTATTTCCTTTAAGCTTTATATTTTTAAATTTATTCATAAATTTTAGATTCTTTTTTGACGTCAATCAAAAAAGATTCAACTGAATAAAGGTTCTTTTGTGTAATGGACTTTCAGGGATCAATTTAAATTGGTGAAACGGTTTTCAATTACAGAAGATTACAAAACTATAAATAAATTATATCTGAAATATTTTACAGCAAAATGAGAAAGATAAAAAGAAACAAAATAAATTAATGAATTTAATACATTAGTTTTGTTCCTGCAAATATATTTATATTTAGAAAGTGGGCAGCGGAGTGTATTTACACTATAGATACTCTCTCTGCCTACCTCGTTACATGCGGAATACTGCTCGAAGTTAAAAAAAATAGTCAAGTTTGTATAAAATCGGTTTATCTTATTTATCAGATACAGAATTAATGTAGATATCTATTATAAACTTATGAACAAACCCATACCTACTATACCGCTGACCTATATTTCACTACACACAGTATTTCCATATTAATAAAGTTGTTAGGTGCCTTATGAGATAAGCCAGATCAAGCAACTGAATGGCAAATGTCCCAACTCAGAGTCTACTGTAGTAGAATCTATGGATCAAAGGTAATATACGAGGGAGGTTAAGATGATGTAGAATTCTAAAATAATTGAAATTGTGAAAGTTAATTTATAAGTGTCGTATAGTTGCAACATATTTGAATTTATAACATGTATCTTAATATTACAAAGCTGAAAGGTGATCCTATTCTAGCCGTGTGGTCCCGACTTAGAATAGGATCACCCTGGTATTGTAGGTGTCGTAAGAGGCGACTAAAGTACGTGTGGTAGAGTCACGTCGCCAGTAATGGCAATACGCATGGGCAGACTCGACCGGATTAATACCACCCCCGGCATTTAAAACCGGCGTGAAGTAGTGGCTCTTGCCACTGCGTTTCGCATTAGATAATGCCGAGCCCCGGCGCCCAACATCCTCCACCTTAAAGGCCGGCAACCGAACCTGATATCCTATGACTTGTTTCAAACTGTATTACGAAACAATTCAATAGAATAGTAAATATTATATTATTAAATTTTAATTTAATTTAATAATATAAAACTTTATAAATTTTAAATTTACAATGGTTAGTATCGATATGATACTAACTAAGCTAAGTTAAATTAAACCCGTGACGCTGCCCTAGTGAGTAACACTAATTCATTTCCTATAAATGGGTCAAAGGCAACATGTGTTGCCTGAAAAGCAATTACATACTAGAATAGCGATCGATCACTCCTTAAATCCATTACTTTTTTTAGGAGTTGACAAAGTTCAGAAAAGAATTTCAATAAGTTCTTCTGTATAGAATAGGTCAGCACGCTTGTCTACTAATAGAGTAGTCGTAGCTTAAACGAGATTATTTGTGACATCATTAAAAGTTGCTATACTCAAATAATAAACTACAAGGTCAGTCGTGGTGTGTGACTGTAAACGCGACTGGTTGTGGGTTCGATCCCTCAGGAAATTTAATTTACTTATTTAAATGTATATTTTCATTTCGTCGCTTTGGTGTCGAAGCAAAGCTCGGCGTAGAGCTCCGTCGTTGAACGTCCCCAGAATTCGCCGGAAAATGCAGATCGGACTGTAATAACACTAGGTCTCCTCTGTATACTGCTGTTTGCCGGATACGTCTCGTTGAATTAGCGTCACGTTGTAACGCAAAGATAATTAAATAATAAAGGAGGAGGACATGCTTGGATGCTTGGAGGAGGACATGCAGCTTGGAGGAGTACATATAAAACATATTTTTCGATTTTTGTATGACAATAATTTAAACATCAATATATTTCCATAGACCAAATACGGTGTATGCGAAGCGATGATTATGTAAATATTCTTACATCAAAGAAAACGTGGTTTGCAATTCTAAGGGAGGAAGATTGAATTTGTTAATGTTAATATTAAATTTGCTTCATTGATGGAGTTTAACCTTTCATAATAAATTATTCACTGTAAATATTTGTATATACATAATAGAATAATATGTTAATTTAGTTTACAATTATTTAATCGGTTTAAGATCTAATTTCCCATATATTGAAACCACAAATATGTATTTAATTTCCAAAAGATGGATAAATTACATTTGCATTTCTGTGGATTCAAAAAATGTTTTATTCAACTTTTGTCTGTCTGTCGTTTGCGATTCACGTAAAAAATACTGAACAAATTTTATCAAAACTTTTATTGTTATATCAAGTTGATGCCGTCGTGACCCTGGAGCACAAGGCTGTTACTGTAACGCGACGGTTGTGGGTTCGGGGCACACTCGAGAAAATAAATTTGTTATTTCAATTTATATTTTTATTTTTTTCAAATAAAATGCAATGAAATGCATCCAGTAATCGACAGAAAGTAGAGATGGAATGTCTTAACACTACGCTGCCTCGGCCTACCCTGTTACATGCAGGATACAGTGTAAAGGTGAATAAAAAAATATAAATATAAAATTTAATTATAATTATTCTTCTTCTTTCTGTCTTTTAACAAAGCTTTGAATAGAGAAATAATTACCATTAATTACACCAAAGCGGAGAAAATGAATATATTATATATTCCTTGAGTGGGGATCGAACCCACATCCAATATGTTTTCACTAATTAAGTACTTGTCTGAGGATGAAGAGGGAGATAGATACAATGTTGAAGATTTCCCTCGAAGTTTTATTTTTGCTGACGTGATTTTAATTAACAAAGAAATTAAACTTTAGTGAGATGCCCGAGAAGCGATATTTTTCTGTTACTCTTAAGGTTTTATTAATTATGTTTAAGTAAGAATTTGGACAAAGAAAATTTGTTTAATTATATTGTTGAATTTAATTTTTGAAAGTGCAAAATTGAGTTCCGCCACTCAGCACGCAACGCTCCAAAATTTCGCGGAACGCGGGAAATGAGTGTTTTAACACTAGGTTAGTTCTGCCTATCCTGCTGTATGCGGGATACAGCGTGAATCTGAAGCTGATTAATTTAATTTTACCGAAATCTTAACAATATTATAATGCTATAAAATTTATTTGGTTCAACGCGCTAATCTTAGTAACTACCGGCCCATTTATTAATGAAGGCTGTGTAAAATCATATTCGTTATTTGTTACCCAGTATCTGCGGTCAGTTTATTATTTATTTCCGCTTGACCACGGAGCTGAAGTCGTACGTGATAGCTAGTAAAAAAGAAATTCATTTAGCTTTTAATACAAACTTTGATACTCAACTGGCACGTTTGAAAGCTATAAAATTTTTAAAGCTAAAGTATTGAAAAGCTATAAAATATTTAACAACAGAAACTATTTTATTTGTATAATAAAATCACAACATTTCAAGTAACAAGTCCATTATATATAAGAAAAAGAAATCCTCAGTTCATCCGGATAAGATGAAATAAATACTATTCTATTTGACGGAGTTTTTTCTTCTTTGTATTATGTACTTCATATTCATGTATATTCATGTATATGGTACATTTATATCTTAAAATTCATACTTTTACATATGAAATGTATATTTTTTAAATTTCATTTCAAGAGACATAGGATTATTATTATTTTTTTTTTTATTGTAGAATTTCTTGGCTGTTTTCTGTTCTGAGGAGTTTATTGGTAGGAGAGTACGCACGCGCGCTTATGTTTTACGCACTCTTGCGATTTGATTTAATTCCGAGTCATCATGACATACTACATGGCATACGCAGCGGAACTACGCATAAAGTAAAGTAAACAAAGTGTCTCGTGTTATTGTTATATGTCGTCCGCTCAGAAACTAAACATGCTAAATCCATTTTATGTACATTTTATATCATTATGTACAAAAAAGTACAAAATTGACCTTTATTTTATCTTACTCACGTTTTCGAAACAACAAGTGTTGGTGCTTGACTTCAAGCTTTGTTTTAAATACAGCTGTTAAACAGTTTTTCTAATTTCTGTATCGCTGTATCCCGCACACAGCTGTGTAGGTAAGAGGGAACTTATTTCCGAAGTCCGGTGGCATTGCGTGTTCATTAGCGGAACCCAACACCGCGCTTTGCTTCGACACAAAAGACCGGGATAAATGCCAACATTAAATATTTAATTTCCTCGAGTGGGCATCTATACCCACAACCTGTATATATTGCCCAAGTGAAAAACGAACCCAAAAACAGTGTGACAATGTCCAATTACTTCAAGGGATCATTCTATTTATCTCATGTCAAGTTCCAATAAAGTTTTATTATAATTTATTATCTACGATGCAGAACATGCGCAAAAATAAAATAATTTAATAATAAGCGACTCCTTTTCTGTCAATAAAATCTTGCAAATTTTATTTATACAGTACAGAAGCATATAATGAGGTCAATAATGATGGTCTTATTAAAGTTTGATAAAAAATAATAATAAAAATTTGATTTTGATAAAAATAATTCATTTGCTGATAACCAATATTGTTCAATACTTATTAAGAAAACGTATAAAAATTTTGAACGTAGTGTGATTTGAACCCGCGGCTCTTTGGAAACAGTTCAAGCGCTCTGACCAACTAAGCCATACGTCGAGCTACGTCGAAACTCTTACGAAAAATAATGCGGGTTCAAATTCCGCTACGTTTAAAAATTCTTATAAACTTTTTTTTAATAAGTATTTTTCTTTCCTAAGTGTGGTTGGTATACCACTATAAAAAATGTTAAAAATAAACCAATATTGTTAATTATGTGTATCTACATACAAAAAAAAGAAAGAAATATCTAGAAGTAGGTATATAACACCGAGGTGTCTTAACACCGAGATTCCCTCTATCCTGCTGTGTGCGGGATACAGCGTGAAGGTACATAATATATTCATATATGAATACAACAAGTAATTCGACTGGTTTCCTTTATATTTTCCTTCATATATAAAGCATGAGTCTTTATATATACACAGAAAAATGAGTGCATAGATTGTTGTTTCTCTTCCGCAAAACCAGACGCCACGCTTTGGCTAACTAGTCTGAATAAATTTACATAGTTTAAATACTAACGTTCAGTTAAAATAGCACCACACACAACGTGTACGTGTAGACTAATAGAAATATTGTATTGTAACTATACTACATTGACGGCATTAAATTTTGATGTTTTTGAGATTAATGCATTTCCTAAAGCAAATATTAATGATTTCGTAATAATTTTGTACATCGAACTTGAGTAGGAGGTAAAATATTTATTAGAAACTCTACATGTAATTCAGCACCCAGCTTAGAAAACCGTTACTTACACAAGCAAAGAATTGTCGATTTACGACAGGGCTTAACCCGTAATTTGTTCAAATGTACGGATACCCGAGGCTATCGCGTATACAAATGAAAATGTTTATAGAAATGGATTATGCTTTTTTGTATGAAATACACTACGACCGGCCTCTATTTATTTATTTAACATATATTTATAGGTATTTTTATACTTGACTCAGTATTTCAAAAGAACATGCGTAAGGGCCCGTGTTTTAACGTAAAATACAATAGGTAGTTTAATATGCGCTTAGCGTTCGAGCGTCCGTTAACTTCAAGACCCGACAGTCACGACACTGCGTTTCATGAACTTAGTAAAGTGCTTGTCAAGAAGACGATATTTCCGAGACAGCAGTTGGATAATTATTTTAATAACGACATATAGCATTATCCAATAATAAATATTTTTCTTTTTTTGTATAATAGAATTTACAATATTTTAGAACATTATTTTTAGAATATATTCACGTTTTGACCTCTAGGAGTCCAGGACCAGGAGGAGACCTTTAAGAGGCCAGTCGTGGCGCAGTGTCACAGGTGTGTGACTGTATGACTTACTAATTTAAACGGTGACTCCAAAATCATTTCACCTAACAAATATCTGAATATAAACTTACGTGTTGCTTGCTTGTTTGCTCGTGTTTAGTTCATATTACGCGAACATTTTGTAATATTAGTATTAAAATTGTGGTAAACAAATATTACATTTACTGTATTTACATGATTCTGTATACAGTTCGCTATCTATGCTTCCAATGTATTTTAATTAATTTCGCCAACATATTAGTATAAGAACCTCGTGTTATAATTTGCTATTTAGAGATTATCTTCAAACAAATATTTAAAAAATGCATCGCTTTTTTATTGCCAATCGCTATCGATACTTAAGCTCTACTTGTAATGCAGCAACACGAGCTACGATGCCTTTTATTTGTTTGATTTATATCAATATTATAAATATATTTTTATTTCTTTTAAAAATTATAAAAGATTAATACTATTATGGTTACGAGTGTACGATTGAATATTTTAACGCTAGACTCTATCTGTATATCCAGCTTTGTACGAAACCACGTGAAGCTTAAATCTATTTGGTATAAATAAAAAAATATATATATTAAAAAAAATCACAGATTAGGTAAGCTCAAAGGATAAAAAATAATAAACAGCGGTCGCTCAAAATCCACAAGACTTGCGCTGATAAACAGAAGCAAAGATTCCTCATCTATAATATATCTTATAGTTTATGTAAATACTTACAAGAACGTAATCTTGCAAAGAAAATGTTAGAAATGATATTAAGTTATAATATGAAGTCTTAGGGCCAGTGTGACTGTAAATGCGACAGGTTGAGGGCTCAATTCCCACTTAAGAAGATTTCTATAAAACTTAAGATTTATAATGTGAAAATTATAAAATACTAAAAAAACGGAAAATGGGGCACGGACTGTCTTAACATTAGGTTTTCTCTGCCTACCCTGCTGCGTGCAGGATTCAAGTAATTGTGATATTTTGTGAGACTCGATTAGATGACAAATATACGCGTTTGTTTAATATGATCCTTTGATATTGTGAGGTGAGCGTCTAATAGTTCTCTCATCAATAACAGCTGCAGGAAAATAAGCTATATTGAAATGGGCCTATTGAATAGA
The DNA here is from genome assembly GCA_037355905.1 of Heliconius aoede. Lineage (NCBI taxonomy): Eukaryota > Metazoa > Arthropoda > Insecta > Lepidoptera > Nymphalidae > Heliconius > Heliconius aoede. The sequence goes on along the minus strand of JBAIZZ010000348.1, from coordinate 66,161 downwards.
ATCAAGGCCATTCAGACACAATAAGTATCCAAGCACATATATCTTTATAAATCGTAATATTTTTATTACTGTTATATCGTTAAGGTATAATTTGAATTGAAAGATGAAGCGACGCTACCAAGTTTCAATCCCCAATCGTGTAAATAATTAATTTTCGTTGCTGTGGGAGATAAAACGATTCTGCTTCTTTTAATTAAAAATAGTATTTAATTTATTTTCCTTTATATTCAACCCTCTTTTCGTGCCTCTGTTATAACCTATTTAAGCTTCGAAGCTTTTAATAAGATAATAATGTAATACCGTGTGAGAACACGCTCGTGTTTGATACTTGTCTCTGTAGGTCAAAAAGAGATAATCGATAGAGTAGGTCAAGATGAGACAGAATTATGTTTATTATGATAACAGAATCAAGTAGATCAGATTCAGATCTACCTTCCGTTAGAATACAAAAATAAATTAATGTTCTAAGAACTAATGAATTAATTAATTCAATAATAATAAGAATAAACTAAGAACTAAAGAATTAATGTTCAACAGACATGAAGCGAGAAGTTACAATACAAATAAAAATCAAAAAATTGTAGAGTTAATTCGTTTCATAGAATTTACCATTATTATATATGTATAGTTTATTTCATACAAAATGAGTGCATGATTTAGTTTGTCCACTTCATTCGTCGCGTAATCTAAACCTATAGGTAATTTTTCGTAGAGCTACAATTATTTGGTAGAAAGTAGAAATTTGGCAAGAAGTGAGAATTATCATTATAAATAAAGAAAAAAAAACGAATACGCCTGCAACCTTATCAACTTTTATAACTTAATCTATTAATTATCTTTTTTAGGCTTCTCTAATATAATAATAAGTTAGGTTTTTGTAGCAAAAACAACTTTAACTGATATTGAAGTCCGAAGTTCTACTTATTCTCTGTTATATATCTCTATTTCACGTGTACGTTTGAATTAACACTGTAAAGCTGTACTGGTCGAGATCCACACTAACGAAGAAACTTAATTGAAAGAATTATTAACTTAAAGTTGATAAAATAAAAAAAATATTATGCGTGTAAATCACATAACTACTCACAACATACAAATCAAGGATTTTGCCGGTTTCTATAGAAGCATTACTTCAAAAGTCATTCTCCTTACCCCTTAAGCTTTATATCGAGTACTTACCAACACATGATGCTAACTAATGTCATTCAATGTCATTTGAAGGGCAAACTGGACCGTTTAAACTTGATTTTAGCGATTGACGAGAACGGAAGCAGCTTTGAAGTTCTAGGTCAGCCCTAAGGCTATTCTATATAATATAACATTATTAATTCCTAGAAACGATTCGGGCCGCTTTAATAACAGTAGAACTTATATTAATCTTTTTGACACCATCGAAATAAGATGTTAATTAAATTATCTTTATGATAACTTTCGTCATTTTTGTAGTTTATCATGATATTCTTCGAATAATATGTAATGCTTTTTCAGCTTTGTTTACTTCAACAATTTTAAAATCCTTTGAGTAATTTTGTTTACATTTTGCTTTAACACAATAACGAAGTAATATTTAAATTTAGTAGTCTTTGTCAACCAAAGCGAGACAATATATATATTCCTCAAATAGGAATCGAACTCACAATCATAATGGTAACAGACGTTCATTGCAGTACGACCTTAGTCTTGTTGTCAATTATAAATCAGATAAAATATATAGAATTCTATACAGTTATTAATGATGTAACCGCATTTATATTACGCCAACCCGAATCACGTACGCAGAAAGCGCTCCCTCAAATAAATACGTCACAATTACACCGCCTAACATAATCCTATTCTATATTCTTACATGACAATAGCCAAATCCCCTTTATGAGCGTATAAAATATTCTATAACTATTCTATTACTATACCGAGATAGTACTTTTTTTAGGTTCACGATGTGTCCTCAAGTGTCCTAGTGGGAACCTAGTGTTTCCTATTAACACTCCGTTTCCCATTTTCAGATGAATTTACGAGGCAGTGTTAAGTATCAAACTCAATACCGCGCTTTATCTTGTTACCAGAGCGAACAAAATAAAATATTATTATCAATAATAATTTGTTCCCCCGAATGGGACCTGCACCCACAACCCTCACTATATATAAGAGATACGGAAAGAAATTAGTGATATTTTTTTATTCCCGATTTTCACCTAGATAAATGATAGTATCGATGTAGGAGGAGCTAAATATCACATTCTGTGTAACATGTATTCTACTCATAAACGTGCACGTGTATTGAATTTTAAGCTTCCACGAGCACTAGACATTTTTATTAGACAGATGTTATTTTAATTGATTTGGCTGTTATCAATTTTTTTGTGTATATAATTGTAGGTATAACATTTTAAAATTATTATTGAGGTAACACGACGATTGCGGGTTCTATCCCCACTCTAGGGAATGAATGATTGTCTTTTCATTTGCACCAAGGCAAAAAGTTCGGCGTTAACTTCTGCCACTTAGCTTCTCAACACTAGGTTCTCTCTGCCTACCCTGCTGTATGCAGGATACAGCGTTCAGCTGATTTATATATATATATATATATATATATATATATATATATATATCCTTTTTTCTTTACTACATAGCAGTACATAAAGCCATGGCTTGTTAAATTACGATTAATTTGTTGCTCATAATAACTAAAAGATTACCAAAAGCACATCAGTAATGCTTATCAAATATAGATAGATATATTTCGATTTACACAAGAGCTTGTATACTCATATTTATTCAACGAATATTGTTTTCATATATAACATGATTCTTTTATATAAATAAGATACGAAATTAAATATTTGGTATAATGTTATATATGTGCAGGTATGTCTGTAGCGTTGTAGATCTCAAACAAATGAACAATTTATGATTTAATATTATATATTTAGATTAAATTTCAGAAGGTCCTGTTTTTATTGGACACGACAAAATATTAAGCACGTAACCCATTTATTTTATTTTCAAACATAAATTTGACTAATATCCATGTATATATGCTGATACTACTGAGCTATTCTGATGATGGTGCTTAAATATTGAAAACAAAACCATGGACTGCCTATGGAAAACCTATTAAATTTAAGCTCATTACATTTGTCGTCATTAGTTCAATTCATTCAAATCAAATTAAAAACACTTTATATTGCATAAAGAGAATTATACATACAATTAGTAAAATTTGTATTAATTTTAATATAGTGCAAAGGCAGTCACTATAGGTGATCTCTTCAGAAAATCCTTCCTAAGTGTGCTCTTGAGAACGGATTGATGTTTAATTTTGCTTAAAAATATTTCATTGAACACGTATTTCCTGGGTTTTTTTAGAATTCATCCCCTAATGCATAAATAATTTCATAAACATATTTAATAAATATTCGTATAGCTCAAGCGGCCGAAATCGCTCAGGTCGGCTAGTTTAATATAAAATTATTAAAAGGTTTTGTGTCAGAAAACTAATTGAATTTATTGAGGGTCGAAGTATTGTGAAGACGGCTTTAGGAGAATACTTTCTTTGTCTTTGGAACTTACCACAGATTTTCACTGTCATCTAAACTTTAGAGTAAGATATAATGTTATTATGAATACAGTGATGTAAGTTACTTAAATAAACTGGAAAAGCACCAAAAGTTAATAAAAAAAAAATGTTTGGGCGTGTGCCAAATGAAGCTGAAAAATTGTTTATTCTGATATATTTATATACCACATTTTGATTTTATTTTATATCAGATTTATCCCATTTTAAATATGCATGATTCCTCTGCGCTTTTTAAGCAAATCACAAAAGTTCATTAAACTTTCAGTTCAGTCTTAGCTGGTGTTAAGATTAAGAAAAAAGATATATTTAGATATTTAGATGAATACACTGAGTTATCAGATCATATTTTTCGATAAGTTATGTATTCTATGTAGAGGCCAGCTGGGGCGCAGGAGCAAAAAGTGTGACTGCAAACGCGACCCGTTATGGGTTCGATCATTACTCGAGCAAATGATATTTATTTATTTAAATTTATATTCTCATTTCTTCGCTCTTGTGTCGAGGCAAGCGTGGCGTTGAGTTCCGCCACTCGACACGCAATGCCTTCAGAATTCGGCAGACAATGGTGAACGGCGTGTTTTAACACTAGGTTCCCTCTGCCTACCCTGCTGTGGCCGGGGTACAGCGCGAACCGGATTTATTTTTATTGTATATCTATGTTACGAATCAACACCGCTTGGATTGGGTTGTATTTTTAAAGCTCACTTGGGACACAGTCAATAGATTTTAGGTCACTAGATGTTAGGTGATCGTTAAAAATTCGTATCGTAGTCATAGGATATACGTTTACATTTCTTCGGCACGATACAAAGTGTGACCGTCCGTGAATCGACTGATTGTTCAATACACACTCGGGGAAAAGACATTTATTTAAACTTTTGTCTGTCTGGTGTCTGGTTGACAAGTCTGGTGTTGAGGCAAAGCGCGATTTATTTGCGCCGATTTACGCAATGTGCCCAAAATGAGAACGGAGTGTCTTATAACTAGGTTTCCTCTGCCTACCCTGCTGTGTGCGGGATACAGCGTGAAGCTGATTTATGTTTTATTATTTTGGTCTTCGTAAAAAATTGCATTGGTTACACTTAATCTGTAATTACACATTAGATGGATGAATGAATACCATAAACAAGTCCATCTACATACCTAATCATGCGCGAACATAAAAAAATCAGTAGAATTCGCGGTGCATTCTATTTTAGAAAATGTTCTTACATATTTAATTTCATTTTAATTTAAAAATCAACCTTTAATTTACTAAAGCTGAGCGTGCGAAGGCATTAGTGATTCAAACCAAAAAAAAAAACTGCCCGCGTAATCCCGGGATAATATTAACTTAAAAACGCCTGAGTAAAGGCCTGAGTAAAGGTAAAAAAGTAATCATTTTATTTATATATCAGAGCGGAGTCGGAAATTGAAACAAATGCTTGAGTTACTTCGTCACGTAATTTCACTTGGAAAGAAAGTAAGAGTTATTAAGGATGTAAAATGCTGACAGTCATTCATTGCCATGATGCTGACAACAACAAGTATCGTGTATGCTGTAAGATATCATCCGACGACTTACTTTTTTTAACATTACATTTCGCACTTAGAATTGTAGACAGAGGGAACCTATTAAGTGGAGATGATAAGTATCCTAATGGGTAACGGGAACGGTGTGTATTAACGTTAGTTAAGACACACCGTTCCCGTTCTCGTTCCCACCGTGGAGACACTTTCCGCCGAATACATTTGGGCATTGCGTGTGATAGTGGCAGATACTTAATATTTTGAATATTTATATTCCATACATTACAAATAATTTTAATATTTAGGGTAAAACTTTATTATGTAATATATATGTAGATTAAATTTACGGTTTAATAAATATTAGATAGCTCTTACAGTCACGATCTATGAAGATAATTCATATGGATATGAAATACTTTTCTTATTTTGGTATATAAAGTAAAAGTTCTTTACTCAGTTTTAACTTCATTTGAAAGATTCATGTTATTGTTGTTAGGAAATTATAAAAAAAAAAATTGTCATTTTCAGTTTAACGCATATCTGAGAAGGACAGCAAAGTAATTTTAGTTAAAAATAAAACAGTTAAAGTATTGCTTACAATACTACGATAAAAAATATTAAAATGTTTGAATAATAACGAGTGTCACCGGCGTTCATTAATGACAGTTTGACATGGCACCTGTTAATGAAAAAGGTGTGGAATTCCAAATGAGACGTGTGATATGAAATAAATCAATTAACAGGAAAGGTGGGGCACGCTTCTCCGAATTCACATTTTATGACTACTGTGCTACTATTTTATAACGTTTATATTAACAGCTTCTGTATGAACCCTGTCTGTAGCAGGGTTACAATAAGGGGCAGAGGGATCCTAGTGTATTTAAATGAGAAAGTGTCATAACTTTCTTAATTTTAAATTAAACTTGAGAAGTTAAGCCCTAATGGCTTTTACAGCGCACCAGGTGGGAATGGAAGAAGGCCGTCTGCCCGTAAAATATTAGCAAAGGCTACGTGGCTACTTGAGAGTATGTTGACGGCAGCAAGCGTGTCTCACTGTCCTCCACAGTGAACTCGAATCTCGGCTTGCGACCATCGATCGGACTGGGAAGGTGAACTTTCGAGCTTTCTTCAGGAACTCGAGCTTTTTTCACACATGGATTTGTGATTTTTGCAAATAATTTGTAATGCTTTTTGTGTTAAATCAAAGTTTTCAATGAATTTATGTGCGATGATTTCCTTGGTTTGGTTAAACCATTAGAATAAGCGTATTACTGGGTAACACATGCTAAATCCGTTTTATGTACATATTTATATCAATCGGAAAAAAAGTACAAAATTGACCTTTATTTCATATTATATAATAGAGAATACAAACCAATTTCTGTATATTATTCTTTAGGTATTCTATGGCGTATCGATAATTTCTTCAACGCTTAAAACAATAGTGATTGAAAATATAACCTTAAAAGGAAAGTTAGAAAAAACACCCGGTTATTTCTAGATGTTATATAAATTATTGATTGAACCGTTTTGAATTATTTATGTAAATTTTCCAGTTCGTGAAGAATTTGTCAAGCATTGAAAACAAGTTTTTCTCATTTACACAATTCATTTACCGCCAAGTCTATTATGTAAATTTTTTTACTTAGTTTTCTTATAATAGAATTGAAAAAAGTTCGAGCAACCGAGTTCTATTTGTTTTCGTTCAAAAAAAAATATCTAAGTTGGATATCTAAGTGTCTTGACTCGAAAGTGAATAAAGTAACTGTAAATACGATAGGTTGTAACAGGTTCCATTCTGAACGAGGCAAAGAGCGTCGTGGTGCAGCGATACAAAGGTGTGACTGTAACGCAACGCTTGTGGGTTCGATCCCCACTCGAGGAAGTAAAATATTTAGTAACGTTTATATTTCCATTTCTTCGCTCTTGTGTCGAGACAAAGGGCGGCGTTGAGTTCTGCTACTCAACACACAATGCCTCCAGAATTCGGCAGAAAGTGAGGAACGGAGTGTCTTGACAATAGGTTCTCTCTGCCTACCCTGCCGTATGCGGAATACAGCGTGAAGCTGATTTATCTTCAGTTTCCGGGCTCTCTCTGTTTAACCGACTGTATCTGGAATATAACAGGAAGCTTAAAAAAATTGTACGTTAAAATATTTATTACATTATACAAAAAACTTTGCACCCTTAGCTTTATTATGGAAATTTTATTTAACAGCTTTTCACTTAAAGAAAAATATGAAAAAATTTCCGCTCTCACTCATAAGAAGAGAGTGAGATTTACATAATTATCACATCCAGCTTTTATGTGCGCGAACAAAATATAACCGCATTATTTGAAAAAAAAAACCTGTTCGAAAAACAGAAGACATTGAAAAATTTACGGGGAACTCTCGAGAGGGTCTGAAGCTGTGGCCGACTTTTATCGTGAACAAGTCATTTTACCGGAGCATTCGACGTTTGAGAGTACACTTCAGAATAATTATGCTCGTCAAAGAACACAGCACTTTTTACTTATTTCAATAAGAAATAAGTGAAAAGTACAGTAATATTTTTTTTATCATATGGAGTAAGGCGGGCAGAATCGAAAAATTGACAATACATAATTGCACTCTGAAAATTTTTACATGTTTTTCTTTAACTTCACGTACCCGATACATTCAATAACATGTTTTTATTCAAATTTTGCGATATCATTTTCAACCACTTTTAGATAATCAATGTTTTATAAGACTGACCTCAACGTAAAAAAGAGTAAGTAACAACTTGATGTGTGCATTTCAAAATAGAATGATTAACATCGGGTGTCACACTCCAATTATTTTATTTTTTGTATTTGTTCACATATATTCTTGGGCTTAATTTATTTTTAATTTTTCATGCATTTGGGTTTCTTTATTGTTTATATACTTGTGTTATATACTTAATGATGACAGTACAAGTATGATTAACTAAGTAAATAAGCGAGCGAATTTAATCTTATCTAATTAAAATTATAAACTAGCCGCCCAAATGAAGTTTTCCCCGCTTAATTATATCCAAATTATACAAATGTTTACATGAATTGTAGTTTATGTGCTGTTTTGATGTATGCTTATGTATTATCCCAACTTACATTATGACAAACAGAAGGACAGTATGATAGTAGAATGTGAAGCTTTGTGACGATAGATGTTTCACTTTTATGCAAAAACTACTAAACGAATTTGGATGAAACTTTACAGTAATAAGAAGTGGAAAAAGAATTTCAATTAATAGCGAAAAAAAAAAATGCGATAAATAATTTTAAAAATAACTTTTAGCAGGCGAAGTCGCGTGAGGGTCGCTAATAACAGATATCTGGGTAGTATGTTTTTTGTAGACTAGAGCCAGGATATACGAGGTTGTTATACAACATCGAAAGGTGTGGATTATAGATGAAAAATGAAAGAAGAAGAAAGATAAGTTTGGATATTTGTGGAGAAAGGGATATTTTTCTGTACTCTTTTGCTTTTCACCTTTTATATTAAGTCAATTTTAAATATATTTTTGAGCAATAATTAGAGCCTCTTTAATTTCAATTTGAATGACTTGTAAAGTTTCATCGTTACTTGTAAAGTCTTATATGTCAAACAGGCAAGTTTCAAAGGGTAAGCAAAGTTTTTTGAACTGGTCTGTTCATACAATCTTATCCCAAAGTAACGTCGTGTTAAAATTTTAGCCAAGTATTTAATTACTACCGCCTCGGAGTTTCTTCGGGCAGAATAATGACCAAATGATTAGAGGTCATGGATGATCCGTCTGATCCTTAATTTGCAATTTAGAGCAAAGTAATTAAATGTGATTCAATTTCGTCTTACATGACAAAATTTGTCTTTTAACTGGAAAGGCAAAAGACAGTTATGTAAATTAGATGGCCAGTTCCAAATAAATAGAAATGGTGACTTTTTAAATAGATCTTTTGTGTTAGTACTCGTTAGTTATTTTTTTAAAGAAAATCCTCAATTTCTTAAGTGTAGCGCAATTTATGAAATAATAACTGGATACATTTTCATTGAAATACATTTCATTTTACTTCCTTATACTCTGTACGCCGTCTTCGTACAAAATTTTATTGAGTAAAACGAAGGTCCCGCTGGAAGAATCATGATGTAGCGGTTATTTCAAATTATCGATCAAAAAGCACATCGAGTATTAAGATTGAAAATAAAACCTAAAATATAACATCTTGATAACTTAAAATTCTCAGTTTGTCAAAAAAAAAATGTCAGTTGTAAAAGGCCAGTAGTGGCGCAGGAGGAGGACAGGATGTGGAATCGATTCCCACTCGAAGAAATTAAATATTTTTCGTTTCATCACTCTAGTGTCGCGACAAAGAACGGCGCTTAGTTCCTTATACTTGAATAAATGTATTGTAAAATTTGACATAATATACCGTTCAACTGTTTATATCATAATAAAGTAATAATTCAAAAGCTTTGTCAGCTTGTCTTTTGAAAACTTCAGAAAAATTGAAAAGATAACAATAATTTTCACAAGTCATTTCATAGTACTGACTATTAGATAGGTACTTTTCCAAATAGTAGAGCTAACTTCTTAATGTAACTCTTACATCCGCTCGTGGGAAAAGTTTAAGAAAACTGTGTGTACACTTTAATCTTATTTACTTTTAACTTTCAGACTTCTAAGTTGCCATAAGAGTGTCAAACTCTTTAGCAAACTGAAATTGCGATTAAGTTAAATTAATTTGGTTTTCAATTATTAAATTACTATTCAAAATCGGCTTAGTTTCCATTTGTGGGCAAGATAAATGCGGCGTTGAGTCTTGAAACTTGAGCGTAGTGGGGGAAGCGGGATGTCTTATATACAGCCCGAACATAAATAGACAAAGTACTATTCAAATTATACTTATTTAGCATCCACCGGGTACGAATATCTGAAAGTAGCTACCTACCTCACATACGTGAAGTATTGAAATAAAGCATTCAAATAGTATGAAAAGTCGAATGTATCCCTAGTCATAACAATTTTTCACTTTTCTTGCGTTATCGAAATTGAATGAAAATTAGATGACGTTGTTACATGCAAAGGTGAAAGTTTTTCAAAGAAAACCAAATTTAGTATAATTTTTTTTTTAAGAAACTTGATAAAATGGAAATTATATCTGTGAGGAGTTCTCAAGCTCATCGAAAATCAATAAAATTATAACATATATGGTTATCCTACCTAGCAATTCTATCATTACCTGAATATAAATTTACAAAACAAAATTTGAACGCTTCTCGTCTTTTTACACGTATTTTCTTTTTACAAAATAGGTTGAAGTTGTTTTTAATTTATTATTTCAGTGAAGATTGAAGGAACACGCCAAAGTTTCTTTTTGTTAAAAGTTTTTATTGCCGTATATTAATTTTATCTAAACTGAGGAGAAAAATAATTCATTGTACGTCGAAAAAGTGCTATTTTCATATTTTTAAATTCATAATGGAAAGCAAATGTAGACAAATTAGGCAAATTGCGGAGTTGAGTTCCGCCATGTAATGGAAATATTAGACAGTTAATACCCTTGAGTGGGAATCAAACTCACGTGTCACGTTTAAAGTACTTTTAGACAAAATTAATTCACCGATTGTGATAAAAATAGCTATATTTTCCCATGAATCAGTTAAATTTTTTGAGTATTTATTTAAAAAAATATATTATACTTTCAGAACATGTTTTTCTGATATAAATTGAGCGATAGTTTAATTGCGTCATCCGTTTGTAATTTGAAAATTAAACCAAACCTAAAAGCTTTTAAGCAAATTGTTTATTTAACCATGTTCGCTGCTCGCGTAATTAGCGCTCGAGTTAGATATGAAATTATCCTTGCTATGTTATTGACAGTACAAGAATGATTTATTGAATAAGTTTATATATTAATTCATTTCATCTACTCACTTTACGTATATTATTATCAAGCCTAGTCTCAATTTTTCTAGTTTTTTTTGTGGCGTCACACAATATCCCACACACCAGAGTAAAAGGCCGAAAAAGTAAGAATGTATCAGAATTCTACAGTACAGACGCGTGTTCCGTACTATTTTTCAACTTTCGCAAAATTTTCATCTATAAATACGTTTCTTGTAAGAGACTTAGAAGAAAACATAGTTATCTATAGAGATAACTATGTGTGTGATAACTATTGTTATAGAACAACTATAACAATTTACATAAAAGTGTTTAAATGAAACGATACGAAATTAAGAATGGAGTAGATACTTATAGAAAGCAATTTATGGCGTTGTGGACTTTACAACACTTTATGTATAAAGTGTTAAATTTCACATAACATAAATTGGTTTATTTGTAAAATTGTATGAGCAATACAATCTTAGGAATGGAGTTTGTTAAAACTTAAAATAAGTAGACGACTTAGAACATTTTGAAGTTTGTCGGACGTTTTTTTTTGCTTCATTTAGGCTAAATATTTTTATTTATATTGAAATTATAATTATAATTTTTATCTTTCTCCATTGAGCTTGGTAGACGCGTAACGTATAATTTTATTTGTAAGAAAATAAGGTATAAATGGATAGCAGAGTGAAGTGCTTATTAATTCTATAGAGCATACAAGACACAAAGACGTGGAGTTATATAAAAAAAACCTGCATCAAATATATAGAAGTTTAAACAATTTGTTGCGATAACAAAGATGCTATCGAGCTGCAGCATGTATCACTCTTGATTTAGTGTGCCTTGATCAACTTAGCCTGAGGCAGCAGCTGTGGGAAGGATTTACTACCGAAGCCTGCAAAGCCCATAAATATATCGTCACATATACTGTTCTATATATAAAAATCTTCATTACTTGACTGTAAAAGGTATTAAAGAAAATATATAAAACCTTTCGAAAACAAGCCTTCTTTTCATAGTGTATTATATAATATTTATATATGTATTTTACAAAACAAGTGTATTACATTGTTTTATAACGGCGGCCATTTCGGATTATTATTATTGTTTAAATATAATGTTATTATTATAAGAACTGTGAGTCAAATTGAACTTGCAAGGTTTCAAACTAAAATATTAAAAAAAGTTTAAAAAAAAAGCTTTTAAAAATGAGCATATCTGAGTATGAAAAAACATATTTAATATACTTATTATGATATTAATTCAAATAACACCAAACTTACAGAAATTTCTACGGTGACCCCAAAATCGTTAAGCCAATAACTAAACGTACCCCTAAATGGTGTTTGTACGCCGGCTCGTGCTTAGTTCATGTTACGTGAACGTTTTGTTATATTAGTATTAATATTGTGGTAAACAAATATGTACATTTACTGTATTTACATGGGTTCTGTATATACGCAGGTATCCTATGTATTTTAATTAAATTCGCCAACATATTTGTTCGAGGGATAATTTGCAATTTAGAGATTATCTTTGAACACTCATTGATTAAAATGCATCGCTTTTTTTATTGACAATCGCTATCGATACCTAAGCTCCACTTACCATGCAGCAACACGAGCTGCGATGCCTTTTGTTTATCTATATATATATAAATATATTTGAGTTCTGTCACTCAACACGCAATGCCTCCAGAATTCGGCAGAAAGTGGGGAACGGAGTGTCTTAACACCGAGGTTTCCGTCTGTCTATCCTGCTGTGTGCGGGATACAGCGTGAAGCTGAAAAAAATATATATACTAGTAGTAGTACTAGTAACTGTAGTTACTGAGTGCACGACTGAATATATTGATATAAGACTCTATCTGTCTATTCTACTTCATAAGAAGCCACACAAAGCTAAAATTTATTTTAGTGTAATTATAAAAACAATCTAAAAAATATCGCAAAATCCACGAAACATATGCTAGTTTTGTTGTTGTCCCAAAATAAAATGACGTTATAATATACGGTATTGAGACGTTATATGAGTCTCGATTAGCTGACAAAGATATTCGTTTGATTGGATTATTGTGAGGTGAGAGTTGAATGGTCCTCTCATTAACAAGAGCTGCCGGAAAATGGTCTATATTGATATGGGCCTATTGAATAGAATCAAGGCCATTGAGGCACAATCAGTCCAAGTAGATACCTTCAGAGCTGGTAATATTTTATATATATATACACACGTCCACACAAATATATATGTATATATATATTGAATTGATAAATTAATTGACGTGACAAGACCGTTGTATACTACCATGTTACGCTTGTTTTATTCAAACGGAATACTGTATAAGTGACAAAAATAATTTTATATGTCCACATAAATTAAAATTGTAATTAACTACGTAATATATAATTGGAAGCGTCAATTTCTATAATAAATTTATTGCTACATGCAAATTGTATGATATAAAAAATAAATTACATTTCGTAATTATCAACGTGAAGTCCTGGTGGCACAGTGGAACACCATCGGATGACGCGATGGTTGTAGCTTCAATCCCCGTCGTGACGTTGATGAATTTCCGTTACTAACAGAAATACAACAGGAGCTTCCTATTTTATTTCTTATTTAAATTTAAAATAGTGTTTCATTTGTTTTCTGTTATTCAATCCTCTTTGCGCCTTTCTCTTATTACCTGTAAGCTTCAATGCTTTAAATTGCTGCTAGACCAGAGCTACGAACCCACAACCGTCGCGTTTACAGTCGCACGCTTGCACCTGCGGCATGGCCTCTTAAAGTTGTACTAAGATCCTCGATACTCCTCATGCATACTCATGCATGCACCTCCTCGTATCAATATGCAAGAATATTCTTGAATTTGCAATACCCTTATTATTTATATAATGAACGTTTTCTTATACACTGGTGTATTAGTTTCCGATGAAATGTTTTTGTAATGTTAATTTTCTCATTGAATTTTCTAATTACTCTAACTAGTTAGTTAAAACGCGAATATCTATCTGATATCTCATATGAACTCTATTTTGTGTCTCAAATGGGAATCGAACCCACAACCCGCCGAGCTTATAACTATCTGACCCGCAAATGGAACTCTATATTAAGGGAAAACATTAAATATTATTATTATCATCCTACCTTACATTATTTTTGTAATCAGCCTTCAAACGTTCTTACCTACGAAATATTTAAAAAATATCAGCAAAGAACAAAGTTCAATACAAAATTCAATTTCTCCCTTTCAGAGCGGAGTCGGAAATTGAAACAAATGCTTGAGTTACTTCGTCACGTAATTTCACTTGGAAAGAAAGTAAGAGTTATTAAGGATATAGATAGCGCTGTAAAATGCAGACAGTCATTCTTTGCCATGACGCTAACAAGTACCTACCTCGTTGGATCTATTTACGCCACTAAAGTTTTTTTAGGGTTCTGTACATTTTAACCTCTTAAAATGATATTAGTATTTAGAAAACAGATACACTCAGAAAGACTCATTATTTGGTATCATTATTTGGCATTATTGCACTTGGACAAGGATGATTTCATCTACATAGTTTTCTGTATGTATTTAACATGCTTCAAATCGTCATTCAATATATAAATAGTTAGGATAAAGATTGTTTCATGTAACTAGTAAAGGGAACGCACTTGTAGTTTAGATATTTGACGAGTGTCTTTTGTGCGGCTAGAGCGTGGTATATTGGATAATAAGCGGATTAGAGATCGAAACCTGCTACCATCGCTTACAGTGTAAGATATTCTCCTACGACTTACTGTTTTTACACTTGGCAGGATATAAATAAGTATTTGGAAAACTAGTGTTAAGAACCCTAGAGGATGCCTCTGTTACCCACTTTCCGTCGAATTCTTTGGGCATTGTGGCCGACACTTAATATTTTGAATATTTATATTTCATATATTCTAAACTATTCGCATATTTAAGTAAAAGTTTATTACGTAATATGTATGTTGACAAAATTTACGTTTCTTATGAAATAAATCAATTAATAGGTGGGACTAGTGTCTTTGTAGCAGGATAGGCCTGAGGGAACCTAGTGTTAAGACACTATCCGCCTAACTCTGGAACCAGAAATACTAGAGCTAAGCGTATGAAAATATAAATATTTCATTTGTTCAAGTGGAAATTGAACCTATGATCTGCCTCGTTTATAGTTACATGCGTTTATAATCACCTGCGCCATGACTTGCGTCATGTCGCGGAACTAAAAGTAAATATAATTTTGTAAAGTAATTTGTTTAGATTAATTAACTTAGGTATACTGTGCTATTTTCGTCACGCTCTGACCTACTTCTGACCATCTAAGCGTATCTTCAAGTAGTTGACAGCAACGGTGTAAAATTAGTTACAAAGTTTAATATAAAACAGAATATGTTTATGGAATATCAGTAGTGGCTACTGCCATACAGAAGAATTACTATTCTTCTTTCTTGATCTTTTATCTATCCCGTCTTAGGCTTTGTCCCGCATAGCAGGATAGGTAGACAGAAAGTAGAGTTAATACATTCTATTCTTCATTTACGAAACATTATACGTTGAGTGATGGAACTGAACACTTTGTCTGGCAGCGCGAGAAAAACAAAATATAATCCTCCGAGTAAGAATCGAACCCACGATCATCATATTTGAGTTTAGTTAGACTGCGCCAAGATTATTATTTGTTTATAGATTATTATTTATTAATATCTTGCATAAATAAAACACATATTATAATAGTTACTGAAAATTATTTTTATTCATAAATTTTAGTAGAGGTACATACATTGTACATATAAAGTATGTGTATTATTACAATACAAAACAGTCATTTACAAAAGTTTAAATAAACGTTAATTAACAATATATATATATATTTAAAATTAACTTTGTACAATATTAATTATTTTAAGTCATAGAATAAAATATTTTTCATTCAATTTATTTTACATATAAATTATGGATATTTACGGAGATTTTTTGGACCCTAAATGTTAAAATATTCACAATTTCTATAGAAACACAACATACTCTTATTTAACTAATACTAAACTAACTTAATGCTATATAGCTTATGTATATTCTACGAGTATACAGTCTAGTTATGGCGTCACGGCTCAAAAGACGCCACAACTAGCACCTATTGATATTAATATTTACAGAAGATTCCATATTTAATAATTTTAAGATATTACAACTATAATATACAAGTAAAAAAAAATTTTCATGTACGAAACTAATAGGTAAATAGTATTTTTAAATAATTCTTAAATTTATAACTATACATTATCTTGCTAATTTTAACAGGTCGGACTCGGACATATTATCTGAAAAGAAAGTAAGAAAGAATGATAATTATATATTTAGAACATAAAAGTCTTTTGAAATAAATTATTGAGTATTGAGAAAGTATTGAGTGGCGGAAATAAACGCCGCGCTTTGCCTCGACACAAGAGCGAAGAGAGGAATATATAAATTTAAGTAAATATTTCATCTCTTCGAGTGGGGATCGAAACCACAACCTATAGCGTTTACAGTTACACCTTGTGCCCCTGCGCCACAACGGCATCGAAACCTATCTAAATATCAATTAAAGTTCAAAAATTATAATTTTGTAACAAACACAATAAATATTATTATTACAAGTGATTAAACTACTATTTTTGACCAAATACCTAACGTAATTGTTGAGACAAAATCAAGTAGATGAAGTAAGTAGGCATGATGTAGAATAGGGTTGCCAATCTTCGTGCTTGTATTTAATCTCGGTATGTGCGGGCCTGGAAATTTTAATCCCGTGGGACCCCAATCTCCCAATATATGCCGGATCCCGCATTTAGAAAATGTTTCACTCGAAATAAGACTTAAAAAAATTAATCAACATAATTCCAAACTTATTTCAATTTGACTATTAGCATGGAAACTAATAAAACTACTAAATTATAATATAAAACGGACAACTGCCGAAAAAGTAAAAAATCTAATATCAACTGCAAAATTCAAAATTTTAAAAATATTTCTTACTAAATGTTGATAAAAAACGAATTATTTAGTTAGTCGATTTTGCGTGAGCATATTGTTTGTTTGTTTTTTTTTCATCTTCACGCTGTATCCCGCACACAGCAGTGTAGGCAGAGGGAATCTCGTGTTAAGATACTCCGCTCCCCACTTTTGGAGGCATATTAAAGGCAATATAGCGAGCAGTAGAAAGCGCGGTATACAAAATAAAGTCGTTTTTTCCCTGATACTTATACGTTTAAATAAGCAACACATTTTAATACAGTTTTCACTAAAAGACAAACAATCAAAAATATTAGTCAGACTAATAAAAAGAACTACTCGAATACAAAAAAAATAGCGATCTGAAGAAATACGTTTTATGAACTCTATATTTTGGTATTTTTTACATTCAATGTGATTAAACTTTCAGAAACTAGAGCTCGCTTTTTCATCAAATAAAATAAAAATGAAGATAATATGACGACTCATATTTATGTATGAACACTATTCAAATTATATTGAACTCTGAAAATAAGTTGTTAACCTAAAACTAGTAATATTAAAAGAAGCTCCCTACTTTATATAAATCCCTGCAAAGTTAGACAGATGGAACATAGTGTTGAAACATTATGTAAATAATATAATATAATATATATATATCTATTTAATATATATAAATAGTTTGACACGATATGAATTACGGTACTCTAAGCATATTATTTTTCATAAATTCCATATGCTGTCAGCTCCAGCTATACCGCAGGTGCGGCCAACAACGCTCGTCGACTATTGAACATTATCTATCTAAGATACTAAGATTTAATATAAAAAGCGGAATATCTGGCTAAATTAACTTAATAAAGTTGTATACATATCGTGCGAGAAGTTATGATAGTTTAAAGTAAAAATTACAAAACAAATTGCGGCCAATCATGGCGCAGGAGCACAATCGTATGACAGGTTGGGAGTTCAATTCCCACTGGAGGAAATGAATTTAATATTTTTATTTCTTCGCTTTGGCCTCCACTCAATACGTACTGATTGACCGGACACAGCTACTGTACTGTCAAAATTCTTTCTTCCTTTCATGAATGTACTTATAATATATTTATTATTATTTATTAGCATGCAAATGAACTTGTATAAAATATAAATACATAAATGATAAACCGGCCAAGTTTTATTTAATCGTCTAAACGCTTTGACGAGACCAAGGAATCCTCACAATTATCGATATTCGATTTCCGAAACAATTTACTTTAATGAATGAATGAATAGAAGCCTAATTGTTTACCTGTTCAAATCTATATTATACTCTCCACCACCCTGCTGAGGGCGGGAATCTGTCGCTATAGCGGGCCGGTGACCTGGAACAATGTCGTATATTTTCATTTTTCATATAAATAACATCGTTCAGGTTGAATTTCGGCCTTTTCGCAATAATAAAACATGGACAAAGCCATTATATTTTAAATTAGTAAAATATATGTATAAGTGATGTAACAATTAAGTACCTAAATGAAGAAATTTGGAAAGAGAATTTATTAGGTATCTATCGTTTTAATTATATTACTTAATAATAGACATAATGTGACGAATATATAGAATCGCCATCTTATGTAGGCGGTAAAATAAAATAAACAATATTAGCGTAAGCGAACATGCGTCTGTGAGTAAAAAGACCAGACCACTCGCGGCGTCGGGGCACACACGATAAGTTGTAGGTTCGATTACTACTCAAGGAAATGAGATACTTATTTATATTTAAATTTTTACGCTATGGTGTTGAGGCAAAACGCGGTGTTGTGCTCCGCCAGTCAACATGTAATGCCTTCAGAATTCGATTCGAAGAAGTATATACTTTAGTATAATAAAATCTAAAGGATTGTCAATTAATGACCGACAATTTAGTACTAGCGTTTATATATCCTCGAAATTTAGTTTGAAATTTTGTGTCGAGAGGATTATATTGCTGGCAAATAAATTAGTTAACATTGTTTTCTTGGCCAGTGACAGGCTCTCGATCATTTCCCCTTATTTATTTGACAACGTTGCCACTTGAGCTTTGTTTTCATCTTTTTAAATCAATTATGTGAAAATTATTCGAGAAGAGCTAAAATCTTGTGAGTTTACAACGTCATTTGTAATCTCAGTTTACTTGTTGTTTTCTAAAGTCATAAAGTATTCTTGGCTATTATTTTTTTACGTTCACGAAAAAAATGCCCACAAGTCTGTAAACTTTTTAGGAATCCGTTGAGTAATAAGAGACTCAAAGAAGTTTAGTCAACTAAAAATAAATGAAGATGTAGCAAATGAGGTATGTACTATAATTAAACAGTAAAAATCCTGTGTTCCTGAGAAAAAGGGTCTTGACGGACGAACGGACAGAAAACAAAGTTTTTTTCCTTTCGAAGTGCGAAAAATTAAAGGTCTGTAACATTTGATAAAAAAACATCATTAAAATTAAAAAAAATAATGAAATGCTTCCTTAGACAAAGGTAAATTTTATTAATAAGTCTCGACATTTGTTTGGAAAGCGGAGAACGAAGTGTCTTGACATAGGTTGTTTAAACTAATCGACGTGTAAAACTGATACATTGAGTTTATATAAAATTATAAATACTACATCTGTAAGTATCGTGCTTCGAAATATTTTTAAACCAATAGTTATTTTATTAAAAAGATAATGCAACTGAAAAGGCTTAATAACGTCGAAGTGAACAGATAATGGCGCTCAAGGGAATTTCACTGACAATCACACTGATTTCATCTCTGCTTTTAAAGGGTTAGCAATAAAAAGTAATTTTAATGTATTAGGCTTGTCATTTTAGAGCTATAAAAATTGGAAGAACATATAACCCAAAAAAATATTTGATTATATATAAATTTTGCTTCATCAATCACTTAATCGGCAATTTTTTTTTTAATTGGCAAAAAGTTGTAATTATGAAAGTGAAGCGGGCAACTTATAATAATTTTGATAAATAAATATTTGAAATAATTTCTGCTCGCTTAATTGTATGATAGAAATACCAAACTACTTGAATGATATTGAAAACGGTGTTTACTCAGTCTCCATTGCGCACTTCAAATCCAGACTAATAAAGTGAATTCCAGACTAATATTATGTCGTTTTATATTTATTTTTGATATTAAAGTCTTACAGCGATTCCTATAAGAAGCTATACTCAGTCATTATAAATTTACTTGTGTCATTGCCTACCTGCGTTGTGGGTTCAAGTTTAGTACCGAATTTTGCCGGTTCTTCTGTTGTGTATAACATTCGTCGAGCAAGCCTCGCGAAGGTACACCTAAACTGCCTGCTCATGCTGCAGTATAACACGAAGTTTACTGACGATGTGAAGAGCGCCAGGACGTCCATCAAATCTCCTGCAATAGAATTTTAGTTTTAAAATATTAAGATAAAAACCACCTATGGCCATTTTGACATATTTATTCAGTATCAGACTCGATATATTATAGACAAGAGTTCGAATTCGAAACTATTGGCAATAAATTTAAGTTTTTATTTATTGAAAGTGAAAAATAGGAAGCCTAGGGAATTCTCTCTACCACTCGTTCTATATGCATGACTTGTGTCAAGGACAAAAGACTCCAGATGTCTCCAGAATTTTGCATTTCGAAAGTGGGGAACAAAAGTGTCTTAATGGGAAAGAATGGGTTATATAATATAATAATATAATAATAATAATAATGGATTATATAATATCTGTATATTGGCATTCTTTATTTGGCTTCGAATATAGTTTTGATCTATGTGCTATGTGCTGGATAAGTTGAAAGTTAAAACGCTTAATGAGATTAATCACCAAACAAGAACTTTCAAAGTAACGGGAAAAGGAAAGCTACGTAATGATTCATCAAAAAGTTTTGTGCCTATCCACCAGGGATCGAACGCAATATCCGTTTGTCATTTTAGAAATCCGTAAAAGTAAGCTTATCAGGATAATTATAAAGAAAATAATAACTAAAATCTTGTCTTGACTATAGAGTTCAATTAATAGCCAAATTTTTATTAATCTGTGCTTTTGTAACACAAGTTAGTATGTGCAATAATAACAATTTTAAAAGCTTTTAGCTTATTCTTTAAATTCTAATTGTTAAGGAGCAGGGTCTGCTATCATCATCACCAGTTCACTAAAATCATCAGCTGATCACAATAAGAAATTAATATATGATTATTACAAGAAATTATATGAAATATGTAGTACCTTCTTATAAAATTCGAGGGATTCCCTCGATTTTCATTGGATCTCATCATCAGATAATGAATGATTGATATACCAATAGAAAACTACGATCTTCCAAATACGATAGACATACGATGATTTTTGTAAGGGAGAAATAGAGGGACAAATATAAAAGTATAAAAATAGTGTAACCAAAAATACTAACTTTAACAAGTTATGTGAATTTATTACGCACAGCTGCTTCGGATTTCGAGGGTGAAAGTCGGAGAAACTTGTGTTCTAAGGTATAATCTCCACCGCATTGTTTAATATTTAACGAATGTTCCGTACAACTAAAACAGATTCATTGGCTGAAAACATTTTACACACGAGTACGCACTTTATATATATATTACTTACTGAGATACACTGTGAATTATTTATTTACTTTTAGGATTTCGCACATTAAAAAGGTAAAAATGGAACCCTATAAGGATGCTGACTTTAATTTTTTGACCGTCTGTCTGTCAAGACCATTTATTTTGAGATTGTGTGGAGGTTTAAAGCTGGAATTTGTAGGGAAAAATATGTCAAACTCGTACCAAACCGTCGTTCTTCACAAATAACGTTTTATTTTACAACGATAACTTTATTATATATTTTGTTTGAAGCAAATATCACTTTAAGATTTTTAGCAAAATCTCTTTTGTTTTGATTGTTTTTTGGAGGATTGGCTTTATAGAGTCAAAACACTCTGTATATTCATTAACTTACTTATTAGCACAATAAAAAAGGAAGAATTTCGGAACAATCATTATAAACTAATAATAATATATGTCATTTTTTCATACAATTTCATACATTAGTGCCCGCAAACTTAAGTTTATTTACTTTGTATATTTTATTTGACCTATAATGTTGAAATTACTACGCAAGCCTCGGTGGGCGGGTCCGACTCGTACTTATCCAGGTTTTTTTTTTTCGTTTGTTCTCTTTATAAAGGATAGGCAGAGCCAAAATTGCCTCTTTTCTCTATTATCCGCCCATTTTGAAGACAATGCATATCGTGTAGCGTAAGCTTAAGCTATACTTTATCAAACCAAAGATGAAGAAAGAAAAAAAACGACCATAAAATAAATAAAACTTTTCTTCTAGTTGAAAATAAATCGAATCTTAATCATTCGATTCAATCTGATATTCCTCATCTGGGTTCCTATTCCAATTCAATACACGTTCCTGTTCGTCCATTTCCTCCATTAGTATTATGACAATGGAATTAATTTACGTTACACTACAGTATAATGGTAAACCGCAGATTTACTTTATTATGTAATTTACATTTTACAATTTATATAACATTAGTCCTCTCACATTAACTAATTATAATAAATGAAAAAGTGTACCAGAGCTTTTTGTACATATATTCATGTTAGTTACCTTATAAAGTATGACAAAAAATTGTGACTAAATGTTACAATTTTTTGTAGTTACTTTTGGGTTCCAATTCGAGAATAAACCGCAAATACTAGAGGGATTTTTATGATACATGTTTTATTATAGTCCTCAAAAACATATACAGGCTATTTGTGAATCCAGAGAAGCCAGTTTAATCTGTACATAAGAGAAAATAATATTACGAATAATGTGAATTTATAACAGCTGTATAATATGACGAGCTTTTTCTGCTGAAATAAAATGCTACGTTGTACATACCTTCAAGTTATTAAAATGGGCATAATCGAGGTTTGTATCTCAATATAATATGTAGATTTGAATTGGTAGTTTTTAAACGTCTTTTTTATTGAAAATTAGGAGGTGAGGGTGTTCTATATTCTTTAGCTATATATATTTTACCTTTGTCCGTCTATCTTTTATATTTCAATTCCATTGATATAAAACATTGTATTCGTTACATGTCATTTTAATGGTAAAAGTTAATATAGGTAGATATGTAATAGAATAGTTTCATGACTTGTATAATACCCTCATATTTTTTTTTTAAATTGAATTGCCGGACGGACAACTTGCCATTAGTTCTATCGATACTTTCAGAAGATATTATTGTATTACTTATTGTGAACTGACTTATAAAAAACAGTTTCTTTTTTGTAAAATAGATGGAGAGTAATTATGTAAATACTTATTGCTTTTTTTATTTCAATATAATTAAATCTGTTCATATTTAGTATTGAATTTTTTGGAACCAATGTAATTATTTATATTCGTGTAGTTGTTACAAAAACACTTTATAATTCGGGATATATCTATCCCGCATATTGCTATATATGCGTGAAACTGAAAAAAAAATATATAGCTAGTATAGTCGATGCCTATATGATAAGGCACTGTTCCATGCTCCCCTTTGCCAATATGGCGCCGAATAATCCTCCAAACGAGATGTAAACTCAACCTTGACGAGCTTTATGTTTACAGTATACGAGTATTTTGCATTTCCGAAATTTATGAAAACCACATAACATTTTGGTGAGCGTTTAATTAATAATTAATGACGATGTTACAGGACCAGAGTTTCTTTGAACTCTTCAAACCGAGGTTTAACGTGGGTGGAGCCACGTTAACTTTTATATGATTAATTTTGTCATTCGATTCTCTTTACTATGCTATCATAGCATTTTGGAGAGCAAAACTGAATGCCGCTGTATTAAATACTAGTTACATTAGAGACCATACTACAAATATTTCCTTAAATAAAAAATAACAATATAATTCATTTTGCTAATAGGTAGAAAAGTGACGTGAAAGTTTATTTGAATATTTTTCATTCCATTCGAAAGATTCTGACAATTTCATTAAGATCACAAACAAGTATCTACAAACACAGATAATGCGATCCTATTTCGCCGTAATCCCAGCTGTAAGTACGCACATATAAAAGCTCCCTCCGACATTCAATATGTGTGTCTCCTCGTAATTGGCAAACTAAGTCCGGTATTACACCGATTTATTACGATTTACATAACAATATATACAACTATATCATATTCTAATATCACTAGTAACAATATTATTATAAATGTAAAGTTTGTGAGAATGTATGTCTTTTTTTTACTTTCACGCAAAAACTACTGAACGGATATAGATAAAACTTTACAGTAATATGGCTATCGTTAGAATAAAGCACAAGCTACAGGTTACAATTGATATACAGATTATGTATAATTTGCCTTTAATATAACAAAAAGCTTAAGCGGTTGAAGCCGCCTTTGGATCGCAAGTCATCGTAAAGTGTCTATAATACAGAATTAAATACAGAATTTCGATTTTAACGACTATGCTTTTTTGTTGTTTTATTATATCTTAATCCGAGTTTTCTAATATAATGATAAATATAATAAACATTAGCAAATATGAAATATATGAAAACGTCAACTACATAGTTATTTATATATATATAGGATCCAAATGCTTACAATAGTTTGTGTCACATAAATCAATAGTAAGACCCAGGACTTACGGGAAGCTCAGTGATTTAATCTTAAAAGGATAAGTTCAAAACCAACATTGAACAATGGCATTCTGTTTCGTATTGTCGAGTAAGAATTGACGCTTTATGAATTGAAACTGCTTCAATTCATATTCATTTATCTGACAAAAACAATATATACAGTATATAGAGTTTTATTATAATACATATAGAGTGTATTACACATATATTCATCTAAAGAAATATAATAATATAATTTTCTTGTTTTCCTTTCGCGTTTAAAACGTTTATAAATTTACTAATTTATTTAAAATATACAGGCATAACATACTGTATTTCCTTATATATTTTACAGCTACTTCTAACTTCTCTAAGAATGATGGGTGTGCTATATATTATATATATTACGTTGCTATAAATACATAAGTTTAATTTATTAGAATTTCGCACCGCACAAAGTACGTCTCAGTGCTATATTTAATCCGACTCGGAGGTTGTTACAATTAATTTAGGCAGCCATAGAATTTATTTCAAGCCTTTCTGTAATATTGAATATTTATAAATGAACAAGGAAAACGTTCTATATTTGGTATTTCCTCAAATAACGAAATTTTCATTTGGGATTACATCAGAACACTTTTAGACATTTTAAGTGATTATAAATTATTAATATCTTAATGAAAATATATAATATTTGAAGAGAGCTTAACCAAAATTACTTTTAACTTTTACCTTACTTATTATTAATTACTACGAAATGTCTTACTTTCAGAGCTTTCGATACTTTATTATGTTACTGTTTATACAATTACTTTGCCCTGAAGTAATGAACAAAAATACCAAAATCCTTTTTTATATTCTACTGCTTATAAGATATACGAGTATAACTGTGTATACATTAGTAAGAATTTGAAATAGATTTTATATAGGTCCTTTCTATACAGGTCCTTTTTTTTAGTCGAAAAATATTGATGTCTTACTCTTTTCTCTTTTTCTTTCTTGAATCTCTTTTTCAGAACGCTTCACGTAATATAAGTTTGACTTAGGTATAGCGATATAACGATAGTGTAAATAGTGAAACAAAGTGACATGGGAGTCAAACTTAAGCACACATTCAGCATTTGCCGCTAATAATAACCACGTAAAGCTATGTAAAAATATAAACAATAAATAGCAAGATTAAGACCTGTTCCAGGTAGGGTTGAAATACGTCCGCCATGAAGTCTTAACAGGAAGTAACGTATAAATAATCTAATTATATTACTAAAGTTTCAACCTCTACATGCCTCTGTACTGTCGTGAGTGGTCTCAGACGTATTATCCTCGCTATTATTACACAATGAGTTAATACGTTTCAAGTAGACAATTTAATCTTTAATGAGATATTTGTCTTTAACAGGTCCTTCAGACCTTAATGTTTAATTATCGTCATCAGTATAAACTTTTACGACATGGAACGAAGGCCAGCCATAAAAGTTTTACTGACTTCGTCGTTTGTAGAGCCAACCCTCTAAACATGAGATAACATAGTGCAAAATAGGTTTATACAAACTAAATCGACCACTATAAAATAAATTAGTCTAATTATTTTAACTTTGACCTCATTTATATGAGTACGACGTTATTTTGCGCTAATTAAAGGTCATCTCTTATACAAGTGCAGTACAGTACAGTACAGTGTAAATAAAAATACTTTTATAATATTTTATATATATGTATCTATTTATATACACTTTACTACATACTGCTATACTAAAACCATAACAATAAGAAAATATATTACACCATTTTTCTTTTCCTGATAAGTTCAGAGCGGTGAAGGTTTATTTTTTAATCATTAGCTTTAATATTTGAATTAGCTTTAAAATTTACACAATTTGAAAGCAGGCTATTTATTTAAGCTTACCAAATAAACTGTAACAGCCTTTGAAGAAATCTGGGGCCAAAGCGCTCGCCAATCCAAGCAATCCTTGTGGTACTTCAGTAGATAGAAATAGACCCAGGACTGCAAGCAGCATCCGAGTTGTTCGATCAGTTCGGCTTGATCTCCGTGCTGAAGATTCCTCGGCTAAGGTTTGCTTTTCAGGCTGTTAACAGAAAAAATACTATAAAGCTTTACTACGTGCTTATGTACGTCTATTACGTAGTACGGGAGTGGGGGAGTGTCCTAACACCAGGTTCCCTCTTCTTACTCTGCTGTAAGCGAGATACAGCGTGAAGCTGAAAAAAAATGAATCCTATCTAAAACCTTACCTTATTATCTATTTTATTTATTTGATAAGACCGGTTTGGATCTTATTGAAGGAACGATGTCATCATTTGAATATGACATTCAATTTTGTTGTCAATAAATAGTACGTCAACCGCTCTACCCCGGAACGATTGATACGATTTATTGACATATTTACTTGGAAGAAAATTATTTTCCTTTTTTAATCTCCTATTTAATATCCTTGAGAAAAGTTATCATTTAATATTTTCCTTATTACATATATACATATAATAAAATTGACCGCCGCCTGTACTTGGAAGTACAGGCTGGCTACTGTAATTCGAATAAGATCCTATAAAATGATGGTTTTACTGAATACAACTTTACTGTAGGCAAGTATATGTTCTATTTAAAACGATAAATGTATTAGAACGCGAAAGTAGTTCACAAGTAAGTAAATAATTGTGTAGTTCAGTTAGGTAAAGCCTCGGTGCAGGTCGCTTGTATACCTTGCTTGCTTAAGAGATATTTAAACAACACTCGCCTAAAGCGATAAATAAAGTTAAAGAATATAGTTAAATTGCTCTGCAGTAAAAAAAAATCATACCAATTTTATTTAATTTTTAATATATTTTATTATATATTATTAATATTTAAACATTATTACAAATATTAAACAATTCTTATTATATAGAACATTTCTAATTATAACTGAATTGTAGTATCCATTAAATAGAAAGGAAAACAAAAACTTAAATTCCAAAATTAAATAACACGCCTCATTTTTAGTTTATATTTTAATATAATAAGCTTCATAAGTATAATTAAAGCAAATGATTTTTATTTTAATAACCATTACGTTAATTAGATTAGACGGTTGTTAGAAGGTTTTATAGAAAGTACAACAGTATAGACGGGACTTTATTTCTGCCGAAGTAGATTTCTGTGAATTCAGACGCTAGATCTCATTTATCGAAAAAGGGTCATATTCAATGTGTTTGCAGGATCTGGTGGCGACGATACAGACAGTTTTATGTACTGCCTTCTCTGTATTTCCCAATACTACTTATGTGAAGTAGACGAAGATAAAAAATATAAAGGCAAATACAATATTCAAATATTTACAATAACAATATCACTTCTTATTTTTTATATTAAATTTTATTATATGTATACTTCTATTATATTATATTTTTATAATAGTTTTAAGAGGCTCTGCCAACCCTACTATGTGCGTGATACAGCATAAAGTTGATTTAAGATAAAACTTAGTGTTAAGACACGTCCGTTCCACACTTACCGCCGAACTCTGGACTCATTGAGTGTAAAGAGGCAGCGGGCGGCACCTTTGTGCCACTGCGCCACGACGCCCTTAAATTAATTTTGATGAAAAAATATTTGATCTTAAATTAATTTTGTTTTTTTATTTTATTTAACATGAAGATAACTTTGCGGGAAAAGTTTTTTCTATTTCATTCATTTCTATTATAATGATTTTCGTGAGATGTTCTCATTATTATAATATGACTCACTGTCGCTATATCATATATCTGATGTAGCCACAGTGGGTCTTATTATGTAGTGTGTTTACGACCTTTGGAGTCATACAAACCGTGAATAAAAGACCAGCAGCTGTGTCCGAAATAGAATTAGAAATATTTCTGCTTTATATATATAATTTAAAAATAAATAAATGAGCTTCACGCTGTATCCCGCACACAGCAGGGTGAGCAGAGGGCACCTCGTGTTAGGAGTCTCCGTTTCCCACTTTCCGCCGAATTCTTGAGGCATTGCGTGTTGAGTGGCGGAACTCTTTGCTATGACCCCAGAGCGAAGAAATGAAAATAAACATGTAAATAAATATTTAATTTCCTCGAATGAGGTTCGAACCCACAACCGTCGCTTTGCAATAACACCCTTTTGCCACTGCGCCAGGACACTATATAATTTTAATGTAATTTATTATATCCTTTTTAAATATTAACACAATAACATTGTTTTTTTTTGACGAAAGTATCGTTTAGAAGATACCGTATCGTAGAGGTACCCCTAGGTGAAATATCGCCCATTTTTCACCCATTCTTTGCCAAGGGACCGTCGATTTAACATGTGTATAATTTTTTTGAGAAGCGAATATGTGATTTTATGTATTCTATTATCGTTCTTTAAATATCACTTATTTAAGATCTATCTCGTTCCAACTAAAAATGCAAAAAAAATATCCAAGCGTATATGTTATTTTATTGATACTTCTCACAATATCTCTTAAATATGGGTGCCTCTTTGCGCCTGTTGTACCTTTTCTATATATGTATGTGTATGATACAGAATTCTACTTGAGAGAGTAAAAAAAAACCCTAACATAAAGTAACTTGACTACTTAAGAGTGGAGCAAAAATCACAAGCAGAACTTCGATGTCTGCTGTCTAATATGACGCAATTAACGTGACCTACTTCTTTGGCTTAACGTCTGTGGTTTTTAAGTGTCTTGTGATTTTATAATTCTTTAAAAATAACAACTCATAATTTTTTTCGCTAGAATTCACTCTGATATCAACTTTCCATTTAATATTTTACATCAGTTTTGCAGTGAGACAGTATATGTCTATAAGCGCGATGGATTTATGTTCATATCTCGAGGGAACGATTATAATATTTTAATTATTTTCATTTCATGATCCAGCAAAGCGTGGACTTCCGATACTAAGCTGGTAATATATCATGACTTTGATGAGTGGGAAGTGGAGTTTACTAGCACTTTGCCTACCCTGCTGTGCGAGAAAATCTCAGAAGCTGGTTGATACATTACATAATAGGAGCAAGAATTCAACAGGACGCGTTGTCTAAACAGAAGCGAAAATACATCTAAACACTCACTCAACAAATAAGTGATACGTTCTCAATGCTCATAAATTCGGACGGAGTGTCTTAACACTAGGTTCCTTTTACCTACACTGCTGTATATAAATTAATGTATTGCATAGACGAGTTTGACCTGTGTATTCTTATTACAACAGTTATTTCATTAATAATTCAATGGGTTGAGAACATAAAAAAACCATACAAGCGCGAGTTGAGCTCGCCCGCCGTGGGTTCTGCACAAAAAATAGAAGTCTCTGAAATTCAGGCTCAGCTTAGCCAGAGCCTTTTTATTTGATACCTCACTTGAACTAGCGGCTTTAATATTTCGCCCTTTTTTCAGGAATATCATTTTTTAAGATATATAGTTTTCAGAACTTTTCCTGAACTAGTACTAGCTATAGATGCTAGCTGGCAAATTTTATATAATTGTAGGTTAACTGGAATTTTGATTCCCTTTACAGTGGTCGAAATACGAGTTTGCGCTAGACAGTGGGGTGGATGGACGGACGGACAATTTTAGAAACTTCTATAATGACAGGATTCGGCGCGGCAAGTTCTTCATAACAGTTCTAAAATGCCAGATGAGATCCCTCTGAAAAAATGTAAAAAAGAGGATACAACCTTGTTGATTGGCAATTTTTGGTGCATTTGAACAATTTTTGAAAATTTTTTAAAAATTAATTTTTGAAAAATCAAAAACTTTCGGGTGGCGGTGAGATACGGCCCTCTCGTTATCTAGCCAGTGACGACAGGTAGCAGACATGTTGAAACCTGTTTACGCGGCAAAATAACGAAGGAATGGTAGAACGAACAATTCGGCCGAATATCCGGTTCGATAAAGCTTAAACCGAATAGGCATTCGGTTATTCGGTGAAACCACTATTCGTAGCATCTCTATAGATAAGCGTGGGTTACTTTAAAAGGCAGTAATCATTACAAGCGGATTACGTATAATTTATTCAAAGCTCGTCGTTAGAGTTTTTCATAATGAAGTAACCCGGGGCTACTACTAATGACGCTTTTCTAGAGCTTTTTCTTTTACTAATAAATTATAAAACCATATTACGTATTTATTCTCTTGCTTTAAATATATTTTATGCTTTTATTGACTGAGGAACTAATTACATGAACTCAATGATAACAAGAATTAAACCATACAGTAATACTAATATTATATACATCAAATACCTGGAAAGCTAGTATTAATATTACACTTCATTTCCATTAAGAATTTTTTTTGTCCACTTTCATAACGTCTATCATTTTGTATATACAAATATACAAAATGTATAAACTAAAATATATAAAATGTATTTTACCTATGTTAAATATTTTGTATTATCTTGTAATACTCACTGTATTTGGATTATTCTTCTATTCAGTTTTAAACGATTATGTCGAGTTTCATATTGAAACGTATTTAGCTTTATGCGAGAGCTTGAAAAAGGTTATAATAAACATTTAATAATGTCTATCGAAACCAATTTATTCTGTAGACTATGCGTATTATTATTAAGTAAAATATAATACTTTTTTTTACTAAAGTGTCTATTTTTATGGACAAGGATCAGAGCTAAGCTATAGGCAGTAAGCTGCGAACCTTGGGTGGCATTTCAGACGAGTTCTATGTTCAGACTTTTGTGGTGACTTTTACAATGACACTAAAACACTGACTTTCCCAACTATTAATTTTTATTTTTGTAACCGCTAATATATAAACCCGCTTTATAGAAAGACTAGAGGCCATCATGGTGACGTGGCACAAGCGAGTGTCTATAAAGGCTACGTGGGTACACAATACAATTATAAAATAATACAAAGTTTTAATATATTACTAATTGTACACAACGTATAATATAAAGTTAAACATATCATATACATATATGTATAAATAACAAGAGCACTCTTCCTCCACAAGAGAAGAAACTACTTAGCATTCAAAAGAGCCATCGCGCGGGTGCCGAGCCCATCGCGTTACAGGGTAAGGAATTCAGGGACTTGTGACTCAAGTGAAACTTTATGGTAAATTTCTGAAGCCCTTTAAACACATATTAAGTGTCTTTTCTACTTTACTACGCGAGACGCGTCAGTCAAACGACACAGAATGATATGGTGAAAAACTATCACCAGAACTATCAGCCATTAATATCGCTAATTGTGACGATCACCCCATAATATGTATAATATAGGTACACTAGATACTAATATATGATATATATAAAAACATTTTGTTATAATACTTACATGTCTGTCTTTATATTATTCCATTTTGTTTATAATAGTAGAAGAGCATAAGAGGGGACTTTCGGGATTTACTAAAGCGCGGCAGATTAACATACTGGGGAATTCTTTGTACTCGGTTACGTACATCCACCAAGTATGAGCTCCATATATATTATATGGCCGCCCGTCTAGGATAAAGGCTCAGATTAAGGTAGTGTAAGTAAGTCACATGCTAAATCGTGTATATTACGTATGAAATTAATGATATCAATATCTGACGCGCTCGAGTATGTCAGTGCAACATTTTTATTTTTAATTTTCAAAATCCGCTATATAGCCGCTCGCCCCAGCGATGAAAAGATATATATATAAAAAAATATTATATAATTATATGACATTTTTTTCTTGTTATCATCTTAGCTTCGCAACGCAATAGGTTTCTATAACGCTCGAGCAAATCCCGAGTTAGCATCGTCAACTCTCTCTTCATGCACCCCCAAGTGGCATGTTTCTCGACGTTTCAAAAGGATATAGTGATATCCTATTTACATAGCATAATTGAACACATTTAATTGGTATAGGTACGGCAGATATTTTGTAGACAGTTGTAATATTTTCATTCCTTTGCTCAAATAACGAGGAAAAGCGCGGTGTTGAATTTCGCCACTCAACAGGGAAAGTGGGGAGCGGAGTGTCTTAATACTAGATTCCCAGTTTCCCTCTGCGTACCCTGCTACGTGAGGGATACAGCTCAAATGTTTATTTTGCTAAAACTATTTTGTGCACCTTTATTTTAGTTTAATATTGTACTTTCCTTGTGCGGCAAAAGTTATTTTTAACCGCGAGTGCTGTGAGTTAAAAATGTCTAGATAGAACCTAATATAAGTTTGGCTTGATTAGTTTGGTTAAGATATAAATAATTTTACTATAACATACATACATATATAAATTTAGCAAAAACGCGGCGTTGAGTTCCGTCTCTCAATACCCAATGTCGCTAAAATTCAGTGATAAGTGGTGTCCCAACACTAGGTTCCATCTGCCTATCCTGCTGCAGCATGAAGATGAAAAAAAACTATTTTTTTTAAATATTTTGCTATGTAGATGTAAGTTGCGAAAATATTCAATATAGCATTTCAACCGTGATTTGTTTGTTCTACCATCACACGCTAACTACCCACGCTCCAAAAGGATCAGTTCCGTGAACATTGTCGGAGGCACTTCACTTTTATTAATATTAGGAACTCAGTAATAGGTAAACGTCGCGTGAAAATGTAAGTACCTATTCGCGAAAATCCTATTTACAGGGATATAAGGTAAGTGTTGTCAGTACTTCACTATATGTCATTTACATTTTTATTAATATTACTCGTGGTTTGGTACTACTTTTAATATTATATTTTGGACCATACGAACAACGAAACGTTAAGTTAGCTTTCGCATTAGAGGTATACGTCTTAATAAAGTTTTCCAGTTTAAATGACAGCTATAATTTTTGTCTACATGACTTAACCTAATTTCACGCTGTTTCCCTAGCGGGTTAGTCAGAGAGAACGGAGCGCCAAACGCTACGGTACGCTACATTAATTCATCACTCATTCCCGGTGTGCCCAAACCAACAGAGCACGTTCATCTTCATTCTCAACGTGGTATCCTCGCTAGTACCTGCCATTCTGCGAATTCAATGTGGAATCCACAATGAAGACATACACAAAATAGCAGGAATTTATCTACATAATATTTTTAAATAAATTAGCGTCAAAGTGTATATGGAAATAAAACAAATTTGATATAAGTGGTTATTAGCGTTTCATTTGTTAATAATTAACAGTTTAATATTTGCAATATGTTTATATATATATTTAAATTAATGTGTAATCAAATTATTATAAAGAAGTGTTTAGGCCGTCGTGGCGCAGTGGCACAAAGGTGGCCAAAGGTCATTGAATACCGTAAACTTTAGTCCCCAATTCAGTATCTAGAAAAAATTACCCAGATAATAATATTTTCAATCAAAAAATATTTATTTATTAAATAATTTATATCCGCAATTAGCCAGACTATTTAAGTGGATGTTTAAACCATAAATAATTAATAATAAGAATAATACTTGCCTCGGATCCGATCGTTGATCGCTTTAACAGCTTTTGCCTCTTTCTCTCGGTCGTTGTGAGCTTTGATATAAGGCAAGTGCTCAATACTGACAAAGATATACTTGGCACAAGTTTCAAAATAACACTGTAAATCCACATAATTGCGGTAACCAACTGTTTGTTCTTAGACATTTCTAACACGTACACGGTCCTATTTTGCGGTAAAGACAAATCCTCGGCGAACTGGGAATTGTTATGACGAGTCACTTCACTGGGAACAATGTTCATCGCAAAGTAAATTGGAAGACACAGGAAAGGGCAAATAATGTACGCGCCGACGATCGCCAAGGTTGTATTTTTTTTGTTACACCAAGTTCTGTTTTTCTGTGGAAAAGCAATCGCCACGTATCGCCAAACTGCCAATGTGACAGCCAACCAGATTGATATCGTATGAAACGTTTGACTGAAGATAGAGTGGAAATAAACGAAAACAGCCCAAGAGTACGTATTTTTGTTCACCTGTGGACCGATCTTGATGTTCATATGCAAAGCGTAGGGTATGTACTCCAACATTACAAGAAGGTCTGCAACCGCTAGACCTGTCAGAATTGAATTTGTTGAACTGATCATTTCCCGGCGGCTGAGGACTGCTATATTTATTGAGTTGGTGGCAGATCCAATAATACATATTACTATAGCTATGTATCCATGAAGTCGACTGTAGGCTTTATTGAAATTGGTGGCGCCGGGAACGCAATACGCATCGGTCGCGTTTGCCATCCTCGCGTTTCATCTGTTCTAGTCTCTGTTATTGGGGTAAAACATTTTCGTATTTTCTTTGTTTTCTCGTGTTATCTTGTAACTGTATAATCTGTAACAAGGAAAAACAAATTAAAAAATTATCATTCAGTCTTTTCAGTGTTTTCAAGGTCGTGTAGGCGTGCGGCAATGAATATTTATCGTTTGGACAGAAAATGAAACTGTTGTGATATTAAAGAACATCTAATAATAGAGTCAAGGTCTGTAATATGCGAGTACATACAGAGTTACATCGACGGCACGTAACGCCGTATCTGCCACATGCCTTACATATGCTTTTAAATCACGTAATTTCTCGAAACCGTCCAAAATGTATACCCAGCAGGAATTTGTTTTAAGATTAAACACACAGCTGCTACATATATATATAGAACTACACAGCTGTTATGGACTCAATTCTAAAATAACATATTATACGCTACGATACAGTGAGTTCTTTAAAGAAAATCTTGTTTACTTTAGGTATAAAAATATATAGAAAATCTTTTCAAAGTAAATAGTAGTATAGAAACATCTAAGTCATCTAAGTCACTAGACCATTTGGAAATGGATTTACTTTATTGAAAGATATCAATTGACTAAAGCTTAGCATTCTTTTATATTCTGTTTTAAGAACACATTGAAAGGGGACAGAGGCCGTCGAGGCACAGCGGCACAAGGATGTGACTGTAACGCGACGGTTGTGGGTTCGATTCCCGCTCAAGGAAGTGAAATATTTATTTACGTTTATATTTCCATTTCTTCGCTCTGGTATCGAGGCGAAGCTCGGCGTTGAGTTCTGCCACTCAACACGCAATGCCTACAGAATTCGATAGAAAGTGGGGAACGGAGTGTCTTCTTAATAGGTTCCCTCTGCCTACCCTGCTGTGTGCGGGATAGGGCGTGAAGCTGATTTGAAAGGGATAGTGGGATTAAATTTGCCTCGTTACAAATTTTGTCTGTATTAATTATAGCTTTAGTGACTTGCGATTGTTGATAAAAAAATTTAATAAATTTTATTAGTATACAATGAGTCTTCACACTTTTTTCATGAAAAATTTCAGGTCAGCCTAATGCGTCTTATCCGTTTATATTATAAAATATTATCAATAAAAGTGACGTGTAAGAAAAATATACTTCCATATTACTTTTATAAAATACATATTAGTTTTATTTTATATGTATGAATTTTTATTACTATAAGTATTTCTTATATATTACTTACATGTAACAACAAATATATAAGTTGCGATATGAATAAAGCGCGCAAAGAACGATTACATAAACTATGCCGTCTCCTTAGAACACTGTTCTAGGAAGTCTGCTAAATGTCTACAATTTCACACCGCTATTCAAACTAAGAGTAAAGAGTACATTACTATTGAAACTGGAACATGCACATTACGTTATTGTACTGAGATTATTATTTGTATGATATAGCTAATATTACAACATATATTTCATTAAATAACTAATATATTATATTGTTTTCTTTTTTTTTTCAGCTACACGCTGTATCCCCCACAGCAGGGTAGGTAGAGGGTACCCCGGTGTTAAGACACTCCGTTCCCCACTTTCTGCCGAATTCACGAGGCATTGCGTATTGAGTGGCAGAATTCAACGCCGCGCTTTGCCTCGACACCGGAGCGAAGAAAAATGGAAATATAAACGTAAAGAAATATTCAACTTCTTCGAGTGGGAATCGAACCCACAACCGTCGCGTGTACGGGAGGCACCCTTGACCCCTGCACCACGACGGCCTCATAATATATATATGATAACATTAATGTTGTACAATTTTAAATTTTACAAATCTTCTACCTATTAATTCAATAATATTTTACTATCGGAATAGGGTAACAATAGAAGTCGATACGAGTCTGTTAAATAAAAGCTGCCAAATAACCCTCGTTACCTCAACATTCCAAGCAGTTTTGTATTCGTTACTACCGTATCGTGTTACCTAATCAATCGAGTTAATGGGATTTCGAGATACTACGAGTAGCATCGGATGACAGTTGGAAAAGCTTTCTCAATATTGAACTTAATATCGGTGAATAACGAATTTTGGTGTCGATACTGTCATTGAAATGAATACTTCATTTCCAAGAGAATTCTCGACTTGTTCAATCATTTTAAATTATATTATTTGGACAAGTCATAATTTTATGTCAAAATTTAAATCAAGTTCCAACAAATATTGTATAGAAATAAGTAAAGATTAGAGATTAGGGAAGTATAATTCATAAAATTTTACAAACTTAAATTTGCGAGCATAAGTAGTCGTTTTGTATGAAATGAACTACAAATATATGTTTGTAACGCTTCTTTGTACGAAGTACATATAAATTTACACTTTTAGGATTTTTTCCTTTGTTAGTTTTATTTGTGTCCACGGGAAGTATACTATAGATTTTATTTTGATTATGCGGCGAATTTCATACAAAATTCAGCAAAATCGATGCGTAAATCGCGCTTCAAGAGACCATAAACTTTAATATATGATATTAATTTCAGATAGATCCTCCACGCGATCTCGAGATAAATGCTTCTAAGACTTAGAAGGGTTCCATTTTTACATTTTGTGTATAATAGAATTTACTTAACGTGGAATAAAACATAGTATAAATTTAGATAATTATTTTTATTTTTACCTACAACTTTAACAAACGATGGTATAATATCGTCGACTTACAATATAAGCTTTTTAAGTGTCCATTCTCATTTAGATTTACTTTGTTATTGTTATTATATAAACGAGTTTGTATAATCCATACAACTCGTTGTTATTTAAAAGCAGTTTAATTAGCAGATAAAATATATTTTATATTCTTGTCATAAGTAGAATGTTTTCATTAATTTTAAACGTGTAATTTTATATTTATATATATTTAGCGGAATCCAATACGCACTGTGTACAGAATAACATTACTTGTGTATATATTTTCAAATTCCATATTCATCTTCTGAAATTGCATGCAAAATAGCTATCGACGAATATAATTTATAATTTATTTTTTTATTTTTTATTTATTTATATATAAATTAATAAGGTATAAGACCCCGAAATTGAAACTCATTCAATACTCAATTTTAAAAAAATACATAAAATTTCAACACATCAGTGTACCTAATAAGCGTGTTAGAATAATTTAATTTAATTAATTATATTAATTTAAATCAACTTAATAAATCTAATTAGAGTATTATTAATAAATAATGGTATAAGCCTGAATACGAGCAAGACAAAGGCTCTGATCTTTCAAAGAAATGAACAGAATATGGTGAAAGTATTGCTTCTAGTCCAGCCTCGGTGTCAAAACTTGTTAGAACCCAATTAGGCAAAGGTGTAGTATATTACATCTTTGCGTATATCTGTATGTACACACATGTCTATATTACATCAGATAAAATTCCGTAGGATTATAACGTATTATATAGACAATATTGTTATAAATTAATGTGTTCTTTTGCAGTTTTTTTTTATATAAAAAGAAATTAAATCGTCTTTTCGCTGTATCCCGCACACCGCAAGGTTGTCAGAGGGAACCTAGTGTTATGAATTTTTTGAGGCATTACGTATCGAGTGACGGAACTCAATGCCGGGATATTGATACGATTTGTAGGAAGAAGAAAACTAGATTAATATTAAAAATATCTATAGTGACTGTTATCAGATTAAAAATTTTCTATAAAATAATAATTAAAATTAAATTAAAATCTTTAAAAACTTAGGCACTCCTTTATCGACTTCCTTTCCAATTTTTAAGATTTAACCTGCTTGTCGAAGTAATTGAATGTTGCTGTAGAACGTGGAAATTTAATTATTACCAGAGTAGGAGTCGAACCTTTCACCATCGCGTGTACGATAAAAATGTATAAAGATATACCTTCTTCATTTGAATTTTATTTTCAATCGACACTCACACAAATAAAACATTATCTTGGATGCAGCAAATACAAAGAAAAGACATACTAAATAAGAGATACTAGATAAGAGTTTTTACAATTCCCAACACACAATGCCTCCAGAATTTGGCGGGAAGTGGGGAACAAAGTGTCTCAACATTAGGTTCCCTCTGCCTACCCTGCTGTTTGCGGCATACAGTGTGAAGCTGACTTTTTTTTATTTTAACATTTACGTTTCATTATAATAGTCAATTTATTTTATATAATATTCATCTGTTTATTGGAAATATACCGTTCTGCGGATAAAATTCTTCGAATTATAACCACAGGTGGTAATCAGTTTTGTTTTGCATTAGTAAAGTAGTGCACATCAACATTAATTATTTCAAAATATTATTATGAATACTCTAAGTATTTAAGAAACAATTTTAATCAGTCATAAATATTTTAAAATGATAACTAAAGATGAAATTATCTTGAACATATTTTTGTACATCTTGTAAATTTGTATATGAAACAATTAAAATCAGCTTCACGCTGTATCCCGCACACAGCAGGGCAGGGACACTCTGTTTCCCATTTTCCTTCGAAATTCTGGAGGCGAATTCTGGAGGCATTGCGTAAATTTTAATATACACTATTCCTTTAATAGGCTACGTCTATGATATATGGGACTTACCAATTGTTCCAGCATGATTAATGTTTGTGTCAAAGTTTAGGGATGAACGGTGTCTTGGAAAAGGTTGGCACCACTTGTATTCGTGTTTTGAGTGAACGCGACGAAATACGCGCGGAAACGTGCGGCTCTATCGGCGACCAAGTCCGTACTGCTGGACTTGGTCTCCAGATCTTGCCGCTCCTCACGTTGATAGCCCAGGTAGTCAAGATTCGTTATAATTTAATATCATATACTATTTCAAACGGAAAATAGAAGTAAAGAAATATTGTATACATGGACTTTTGATTAAATACGAACGAATGTGTTAACTAAACTTTTTTTTATATATATAATGAAAGTAGAAATATAGAATTATTTGTATAGAAACCATTTTTAAATATTTAAGTATGTAAAATAATAAATCTTATATTATTTAAATTAACGCTATAACAAAATTTTAAAATATTCGCTTAGCTACTTAAAATATCATATTTTCTATACATCTTAGTGCAGTATAAATAAAGAATTATCAACGGCAAATAAATTGTAGAGATAATAAATCTGTTAGAGCAATTTTAGTGGATACCGAAAAATTTATTACATTTTATATTTATATTTTTCATGTTTTAAGCATGATTCATCCGTGCACAAAATAAAAATTATAAATATTAAAATTACAGCCAATGCCGTCAACAATTTGTAGAGTGAAGCATTTTGTAATATTTATAAATCATAATTCTCGGCAGTATTTTTAAAATGGGCCAATCTTCAATCACAATCAATCATCGATAGATGTAGAGACCTGAATGCGAGCAGCTTTCTATTTCAAGTATCGGTCGGATCACAAGATCCACGCCACAACCAATTAATCAGAAAAATTAGTTTAACTTGGAAAAATTACAAAAATAAAATAAATATAGATCTACTGTACAGCTACCTACGCTATATATATTTATGAATAGCTTCTTTTTTTTATGGTAAAAGACAGCAAGTATAGCAAACGAGCGTTCGGGTCATCTGATGGTAAGTGATCACCGCCGCCCACGACCCCATGCAACACCAGAGGAACTACAGGTGCGATGCTGGCCTTTAAGGTGTGGTTGGGTGTCGGGCCCCGGCATTACCTAATGCGAAACGCAGTGACAAAAGTCACTACTTCACGCCAGTTTTAAATGCCGGGGGTGGTATTAATCCGGTCGAGTCTGCCTATGTGTGTTGCCATTACTGGCGACGTGACTCTACCACACGTACTTTAGTCGCCTCTTACGACACCGACAATACCAAAGGTGATACTATTCTAGGCCGGGATCACACGGCGATAAGCTTGTCAGACTGTGATCGTTATTTCTAGACTTATGTCTCTAAATATAATATTAATACATTTTATTGCCAACAGTATATTAGTACCCACTATTCTAAAGAAGAATTAGGGAAACTAAATAATAAATTGTTTTTAACAGAACACAATATTATGTAGAGCGTGCGATATACTGCGCTCGTCACCTTGACATATAAGCAGTTAAATTTTGATGGATACTTATTTAAGAGTGTTTTTTTTTTAACTTTATTTACTATTTAACAGTGTTATATTTGCTCTTATTTAAGAAATTACTGACAAGGATGTGACTGTGAACACGGTGGGTGTGGGTTCGGTTCCACTTTGGGGAAAAAGCGCAATGCTTCGAGAAAAAGTTTAAACTAGATGAATATAAGCATAATATTTAGATCGCGTTTCCATTTTATTGGGTTTCTAACTTCTAATGCTATATCTACGTAAAACTTTCAATATTAAATGTAGTTTTAACAAACAAAAATCAATGATAACATAAAAAGTATATTAAACCAGGAAAAATACAATAAATTTTAAAATGTATTTTTTTGTGTTTCATGTTATACGTCTCACGTAATTAAATATTCTATAATTTTTTTTTTCACGGCGCATTATTTCCTTCTTTATATAAAGATGTCACGTTTTAGTTAGCAAAATTCAGGTGAACTAATTATCTATATGAGAAAAAATAAAAAAAACTGCAAGCTATATAAACTTTAAAATAATTTTGCATTTCAAGGGTATAAATACTGTTCATACCAGGAATTTTTGGCTTAAAAAAAACCTAAGCGAAGTAGAATAATAAATTTTGATTAGGTAATGGATTTAGTTGCTTTTTAATAAGCAAACAAACAATGTAATGTGTTATGAATATGTGAAGAAGGCAGAGGGAACCTTGTGGTGTTAAGTAGTTGGTTCCCTATTGTCCAACAAATGCAAAGCGAAAAAAAAAAACCAAATATTTCTTCGTGTGGGAATCGAACTCACAACTCACAGTTACACGCTTGTACTCCTGTGCTACGACTGGCCTCGACCGGGCTGGTGATGTGTTATAAAGTACGCACATATATCAGGGGCACCCGCATGTAGGCAATCGATAGTTATAAAACGATCGATCGATTTGCTATATCGATGTAAGCTGTAACGTTAAAATATATATATTATTTGTTGAAAACTGTTTCTTTTTACAATATATTATATTTTCGAAAAAATGCGTGGTGAGCGGCGAAACTGAAAGCCTTGCTTTGCCTCTTTACTGGAGCGAGGTAATAAATATGAGAATAAATGAAATATTTATTATGAAATATTAAATATATTACTTCCCTGAGCAGGAATCCAACCCACAACCGTTGCGTTATAGTCTTACT
This sequence comes from Heliconius aoede, assembly GCA_037355905.1. NCBI lineage: Eukaryota > Metazoa > Arthropoda > Insecta > Lepidoptera > Nymphalidae > Heliconius > Heliconius aoede. Next base: position 24,107 of record JBAIZZ010000348.1, on the reverse strand, counting down.
TGTGTCCCTGCGCCATTACGGCCTCTAATATAATATATAGTAAATATAAAATATATAATAAAAAATCTAAAAGAAAAAAGAATGTTGTACATAAATTTAATAACAAACAAAAATGTTTCGCCTAACTCACTATGACTATCATGCCCAGGAGAATAACAGCTGTGTTCGAAATTTTTAATTCAGTATAAATTTAAAAATTTTTACATGTTGCCGTCACAATTTTTTAGTTATTTTTCAATAGAAAAGTTGGATAACGATACAGCAAACTACATTAACAGAATTGCATTAGATATACTACTAGCGGACGCGCGCAGCTTCGCCTGCTCATTTGTATCCTTAGGGGTGAATAATTATAAAACATGAAACACGTGTTTAATGAAATATTTTTAAGAGTCTGAATTAAATTTTGTAAAAATCGGTGGCGATTTACAAAAAAAATCCATACAAACTTTCAACCTCTATACTTCATCCCTGTAGATGTCCAGATTACGAAAATAAAGATCTGTTCAAATTTCAATTTTCTACGCCCAGCGGTTACGGCTGTGCTCAATATGTATTGAAGAAGAATGTTCTTGTTTGAGGTATTCAATGAAATAACATAAATAAATTTCTTCTTTTCAATCCATAGAGTGAAATGCGAAAATTATATATTTTTTTATATTTTTTGTTTGTCCAAAACAAAGAACTAGATGTTGATTTAAATGTATAAACGTATCAAAAAGTTTCTCTGTATTTACAGCCATTGCTGTAGATTTTAATTGGTCTTGTTTGTTAAAGAAAAAATAAATGTTGTTTTACTTTGTCGTCATTTGAAGTTCAAGTAGACACCCATGTCGGATTTTTTAAAAACTTTGTCGTAATATTTCACAAAAGTTATATTTACATTTGCAAATATGATTTTGTTTTTTTTAATAAATAATACACCCCAGCCATCTATCTGATATTGTAGTAAATCAGATATGCACTCTACAAAATCTATGCTATTCTTTGTCCTGTCCAGACTTAAAAACTATAAGCGCGGCGTTAGTTTTCACAAATATGAATTACATTTCACACTGTCTGTAATCCAAAGACAAAATTTTTATATGTATAATATTTATACAGAAGGTACTAGAAATAAAATTTATTAGATAGTCTATTAGTTCTGGTCTTTAGGGGTTAAACGTTGGCCATAATTGTATTTAATAGCCACTCACGATAGTGGGGGACCTCCTCAAATGTGTCATAAAAGTGACCTTGGCTTTTGATTAAAACGCAAAACACTTAATTAAGTACGTTACGGTACGGTACTAAATTAAGTAACGTATGTGTTTGACAGGACAGCGTGTGGAACCAATGAACGGTAGTGGGTTCGATCTCCAAGTCTTTGTTAATAAAAAAGTAGGTTTAATTTCAAGTAATGTACACTTTGCTCTCTATAATATATACTCTCTATAAAATTTATATGTAAATACTAAAATATTTAAAAATGCAAATTATTTCTGCATTTTATACTATCCAGAGAAATAAAAGTATTCGACTTATGTACTGTCACATTTCATATTACTTCTTACAATGCCTCGTCAACTAAAGCAGGCGCTGATGAAGGTAGAAAAGGAAAAAACGGCACGACAGATGCTGTTGACGCATGGTGATCTCCTTAAGGGAGATTGTAGTATATGTGATTTTGGAACTTATAGAATTAAAAGAGCAAAATTATAGAAAGTTATTAACCGTTAATATCTCTCTGTCTTGCCCCCTTTCCCCTATATCGTTCTTAGTTATAGCTTTAGTTATCATACAAAAGCTATAACATCATGTAAGCTTTTTTAGGCAAATATCGTATTTACAAAAGTCTTTCGTTTCAGTGTTCAATAGCGTATCAAACTTTTCTAATATCGCTAAGAGGGTAATTTTTAGGGTATTCGCTTCAGCTGTAAAGTTACTTGAATAACGTTTTACCCAATATGTATGTACGTATACGTATAATATATACATTTTTACTTACTTAAATATTTTTCTAAAGAAAATATTCTTACAAAAGAACGAAGTTTTCAACTAAAACTCAAACAACATAGTTAATAAAAAAATAATCTATGTATTTTAAGCTTTACCTGTGTATCCCGCACACAGCAGGATAGGGTGCGGGAACCTGGATTTACTTCCGAGTACTGTATTTCATAGGGAACTTTATTTCAAGCTTCCATATCTAAAAAAATAATTAAGATACGTCAACAGTTAAGACGTAGGATTTTTTTTCATTTCACGATGTTTTCCCAGAATACCGTAGACACTTACTATTACCAATAACGTAAACACATACTACTTCAAAAATACTACTAAAGGTTTTCCCGCCAACAGCTACGCCGCTACGACTCCATTTCGTAATAAACTAGATATATGTCAGCGTGCGCCGTTCTTGACAAATTGCGTTTTATGCATCAACAATTTTATTATTTATTTTGACTGAAAAAAGTCACTTTTACATTTTTGGAAAAAAATATTTTGGTTTCATTTTATTAGGGTTAAACAGTAAGAATATTACATTCTACCTCTCGTGGTTTAATTTGTCAATTGTAATAAATGTTTCTTTTGCGTAGTCCTTGTTTTCAAATATTAATAAATAAATAAAAACATAATGATTCTTAACGTTTCACTTAATCTTGATGAGAAGAAGAGTATTATTTACTCAAATATTCGTCACAAAAATCAAATTTAAAAGGATTCACTCTACTTTATTATTAATTTAAACCTTTTTAATAAATAAATGAAGTACAGTAATAAAGAAGTAGCGTAGAGTCAGTTAATGAATGCAATGATTGTCAGATATTGACGTCAGAGCAAATGAAAATATTTAATATTTTTTCACGATATTTCACGATATCGATTCGAACGTGACAGGCTATCACGTTTTCAGTGACGCGCTACGGCCTCTGCGCCACGGCTAGAATGTTTCTTATTTAAGCTAAATGTATTTTTTTATACAGGCCAAGGATAATCCTAACTCTGACCGTCTCGAGCTTATCGTATTTGCTCAATACATTTTCGGCGGCATATAACTAAAGCTCACAATAAGTTTTATTTTCAGTGAAAGTGTATGATTAGAAGAATTTATGCAAAAAAGAAAATTGTATTATGGTAGCTGAATTTATACATAAATTTAAAAGTTTTTTTATTTGAAATATTTTTAACATTTCAAATAAATAATATTTTTTTTTAATATTTTAATAATGTTTTCACAAAGTTCAAATGTGTAAATTAAAATAAACTTTCAATTTGATCGAATACAGTATTATGTGAATGAAATGAAAATTTCTTTTTACCCGACCACAAAGGAAGGGATGATTTTACATATTTAAAAATGAATAGATTCAGTTCCTGACCTTAAACTTTTTTATTTGAAATAAACCACAGATTTTCATTTTAGGTCAAAAAACAAAGATATATGGGCATAGGTTAAGATTTTACAAGAACTCGTAGCCCTTAGGTGATCGTAATAGACATTTTTTTCTTTCTTTTAATAAAAATAAAAAGATGTGCAGACATGTAAAGTAAGTTTAAAATATTCACAATTTATTCCATTTGTTTAGCATATCTAAATCGCGCCGCCGCATTTGTCAGTTGACAGTAACTAATTGGATCGACCGTGGTTCCACATATGAACCATATTTCAGAATAAATTTAAATTTATCATAAAAACTATTCTAAAAACACCTTGCAATTCTAAAAATGTGTTAATATGTGTTTTTATATCTTACACACTCACTATGTCAAAATAGAAAGAATATATTAATTAATAATAATAGTATATATCAGTACCTGCTCGGTTATTATATTATTTTTTGAAATTGCCTGAAACCTTTTTTAACCCCCGAAGAAAGCAAAGGGGTGTTATAAATTTAACGTGTCTGTATGTGTGTAAATGTGTATGTAAGCATCTGTGCGATTTTGTTTTAGTTATTTTTAATTGTAAAATGACTTAATCAATCAATAAATTAATTTACTTTTTAGATCTTTAATTGTTGCTGTTAAGTACAATTAACGATAGCTTTATATTATTCAAACCCAAATAATCCAGACTGTTGAAGTAATTGCGCTGGCGATAACCGCAATTAGTCGTAATTGCTCTCTTTGAGTAGGACATAATGTATGTTGTGATTAGATACGAATAAATGACAAACGTCCACTTAAAAATATAGATTTTATATATGGACTCCATATAATAAAAATCGGTTCAATTTTAGTTACATTCACTCAATGATTCTGTACTAATTTCAGGACTGTAGGTCAACTTGAAGTACAGCTTATAAAAGTTGACAATCTTAAGATTCAGCGTAAGAGTTACATTTTTTAACTACAGCTTCATAGTTTGTATGAAAATATGCGCAATTAAATTTGTAGCATATTCTAGAGAAGAAACAGCTAGCGTTACATGCTAAGGAGGTAGAGAAGAAGAAGAAGAAGAGTATAGAATACGCCTTTCAATCCCAGTGTTGGTTTTTTGTTATTTAAAAAAACTACAGACACGGACCCTACCCCAGTATTGACCTCTATACTGGTGTCAAATAAAATATTGTACATTAAATCATCGTTTTTCTACATAATTCATAAGACAATGTTTGTCAAACATACAATCTATAATATTGTATAGGTATTTATTCGTTTGGAAATTTAACGCTCAGTCATATATATCAATATCTCTATTTAATAAAGAGACAAAGGGTTAAAGCGGTCTATTGATATTAATGTCTCAATTTGAGATACATAATTTATCAAACCTTCTGTCTACTCCATATATCATAGAATGATGATTAATTAACAAACCCACTAGATCCTTTACTTAAGGACCGACCTTTGAGTAACTTTGCCAATAACTAGATTATGTGGCAACACGTAAAAGTTAGGACAGAACAAAGGAAATTAAAGAAATAAAAACATTATTATTTATTGTTTTTTTTTAGTATCGTAATTAAATCAAGTTTTCCAAACTGCAAGACCAACTCCAAATGGAACAATTTGGAACAAAGAAAAGAAATACGCTATATTTATGTTACGTTTGGCGGAATCTTTTCAAAGTAAAATATAAAATATGTAAATGAGTAATGAATGGTATCTAGACTGAATATGATTTTTTAACATTTCTATTCAATTCAGAAATGAATTTTCAATTTCATATTTTCTGCATAAATTCTGAATCTGTTGTAACATATGCTTGTACTCGTACGTGCCGCAACAACAGCTTTGTTACTCGTCGTTGCGAGGAATCTGGTTCTGGCAATATGAATTTGAAATGATAATAATTAACAATTTTTTTTCAAATTCTTAATTTAATTTATATAAATATAATAATTATATGTACTTTTTACTAAATGTATAAATAATATTTTCATAAGCACGTTTATGTCCTATGTAATGTTAGAAATCAATCTCATGACATTACACAAACACAAAATAAATTTTTATTCAACTTCAAGTTATGAAACTCTGTATAACGACCCTGCAGACGATTCGTAAAATCTACAATACAAAAACTTATAAAATTTTATACCGCTCTTTATAAATACAATTTATATCTAAAACGCGAAAGTAGCAAAAATACACTTTAATTACATAATCAAAGAGAAATATTCCTCCCGAAGGCGTAATAACATTTTATTCGTACTTGGGAACCTTTGAAATACTAATCCCTGATGATAAAGATAAATCTTCAGTTCAAACGTGCAAATCTCTGCCTCAGGTGTTGTGAAATATTCACACGATGTCAATTCCATGCTAATGTAATATATAAACTTAATTTTCTTTGCTAGGGAGTTTTTAAACTTTACCAAAGGACGTAATAATTAAAAGAGGTAAATGAATGCACTTTTTTTGCTCCATTGAATTCTATTAAAGTATAAAAATAAAAATTAATATATTTTTTCCTTATCTACTAGTAATTGTATATAGTATGATGGTTCCTGATTTAACTTTTTCCTTTTTTTATATTTTTTTCTAACATTCACATTATACATATATGGCGTCAGAATTTTTTTGTTCAGTATTGATTTAGCGACTTGACTCGTTTTAAGAACTAAAGGGCCTCTTAGAATGGAGAGTCCTCTAAATGGAATGCAAACCCTGCTCAGCTGAACTTCTTATTTATTTTATTCCGAAACCTAAAGAAATCCTTGTAAAAAATTATCCGTTTTCGAAATTTTCGCAATATTTGTTGAAACAGGCTTCATTACGATGAACAGAACTTTATTTACTACATATTTTAAATAGATATACTCGTATACATAATGATACACCAAAGATGTCCATGGTTTACCTTCTTTCTCTTCTATACATTCTCTGCTTAGATATTCTTTAAATAGTCTAGATAGAATAATAGTTTAGAAACTATATAAAATAAGCGACTTTCTTTCTAAATATAATTCAAAGTTTCGAAAAATATTTTTGTTAAAGTTACATTTGACATATTATCTAAAATAACGAATTAGCGTTATTTAATTAGACGTTAAATCATTAAATTAAATTATGTAAATGTTACTGAGGATATCGTGGTGACAGCTGTGGTCTCGATTCTTACTTGAAGGATTCAATTAAGTTCGTTTTCTGACCCTGGCAGCAGGACCATTGTCCTGCGCGGTGTCGAGGTCCACTACCCCACACACAATGTTCTGAAACTTGGACATACAATGAGAAATGGATTGCTAAAAAGAATTATATCTCTATAAAATTATCATGTAACGAGCAGCATTAGATGCAACAAAAGCATATTCTTTAATGTTATTTTCTTTCAATGAGTTTTTCGTAATAAATTATCAGAAATAAACATAACTTTCTTAAAATTTATATAAATCTAAGCTTGACTTCTTGATATACATGAAGTTAAAGATGTATGAATGGAACGTGGAATATTTCAAACCGTAAATGGCACATAAAAACTTATTCTGTTATAGATTCTGTTCTGTTTATTTTACTTATTTAGGTTAAGAAGCAAGTATATTGGTTAATATTATACTACGGATGTACGTAGGTATACATTCGTACAGTAAGCCATTAATGCCATCGTAGTCCAGTTAAGAAGAGCTTGACCCAAACCTATGTGTACACACATATACACATTCGATCTCTGTTCAGTTAATATAATGTTTATGTTAAAATTACTGATGTAATACTACGCGACATTTAAAATAGAGCCCGTCATTGGGTTCTGGTACCTAATACTTCTGTTCTTCTTCTTCTTTCTTCCTTTTTCTTTGTTTCTAAAATGGATAGAATGTAAAAAACCATTAGTCATCTCAACATAATTTCCTTTGCCTTTCTGGCTAAATATGAAATATGAATACATTGGAACCGTGATAATTGATTTATTATGAATAAAGTATGAAGATATATCACGCCCGGTTTGCCTAAAATTCTGCTGAAAAAATAGAATTATTTGTTGTGAGCAATATTTAAGATGTATTGCGGTTAATTTACTCAATTTTCTGGTCATAAAGAAGTTTTATCTAATTAGTATTATACAAGCTTATTTCAGATGAAGGTTAAGCTTCATTTGAAATATGCCTTAATTATAAACTTGAATACAATTTAGTTACTTGATTAAGTGAAATACGTAAGCCTGGACTTAGATATGTTTGCACATATTAACTTTATGACTCAAAGAGCATACAAAATCTTAGGCGTGTATCAAAGGATTTTAAGCGGGCTGAAACCCTCATCACATTGCATAATGCTCTTATTCTAGTGGAATCCTCTATATATATCTACAAAGTTTGTAGCATAATAATTCAACGTTTATCTATACTAGAGTAACCTGAGATGTCAGGTTACTCTAAAAACAAATTAGAGAGGTGTCAGTCGCCAAAGTGTAAACATGTTAACTTTAAAGGCTGGTATTATCACACAGAGATTTTTGTATTCTACATTCTGTTTCACTAGGATCATAGTTTTTTTGTAAAAACTCGTTACCAGATTATTCACATTTCCTCGAATGGCAATCGAACACAGAATGTGTAGAGTTTAAGTCACGCGCTTGTACACCTACATCATGATTAACTTCAGCTTCACGCTGTATCCCTCACACAGCAGGGTAGGCAGAGGGAACCTCGCTTCTTGACAGTCTATTTGCCTTCAATCTCAACAAAATATTCCCACTCTCTCCCAACGCGAAGATAATAAAGTTTGTTCCGTTCGTTTACTCCAATCAGTGTTTTTTGTTGATCTTCTTTCAATGTAGATTTTTAATTTAAAATTATTATAGGAATATTTTAATTGAATCTTAAATTTACTTTTTCCGTGCAATGTAGAGAAAATTTATATTTTTTAGAAGATTTTATACTATCTTATGTATTTTCTATTGTTGCAAGTTTATGATATGCTATTTTCTTTCGTGAATATGAAACCCCCAAATGTATTCGTAGTTCCAATAGACAGAATCGAAAAAAACATCCAAATAATGAAATACAAAGACAAAAATTAATGTCTGCGAAAGCGAGGAAATGAAAATAATCAATTAATATCCCATGAGAGGAATTTTATCGCGTTTATAATCTGATACTGTTCCACTACATATATATATTCATAGTACAATTTGATCATGCCACGAAACTGTTTACACATTAACAATGCTATTAAGCGTCGTTAGAATTAAAAGTAATTGTCAACAAACAAGCTTAGGCTTTGAGGTGGAATAATACATAATAAGTGAACTACTAATATTTCTTTAATCTGCTTTTGTTTTCGTTTTTGAATAGGGATTTCTAGTCTCTCTCTACGCACTAGACTCTCTATTCCCCTATCTTAAAATATTTAAATTTATTGGTGTATTTGCAATTAACGCAGCACTAATTCTTTTCGTCCACCTAAAGTGAATAAAAGTAAAATGAAATGAGGGGATACAAAATTTATTGTTACATGAGTCTAAATGCGAGATACAGTATGAAAATGACAAAAAAATGAACAGTAGAAATAACTTAAGATTTATTTTTTATTTTGGCATTAAAACCATAAATCTCATATTTTTACTTTAACAATACTACACTTAGAGCAACTTATCCAAATGCTCAGAAAGACATAGATATAGGTAGTTATATCATTTGTTATATGTAGTGTAGTATATGGTGAACATCAGATGCTGCATCCATTTTAAGCTAATTACTTATGAATTATGATTAATTCACTTGTGCCAGTTATCATTAAAATGTTAAATTCTGTACATAATAAAATATTATTTACATTACTTATAAACTTTTGCTTAAACCAAATAGAGGGTCGAGATTCGAAAATTTATTTATGAGCAGTACTTTTGAAAGAGCGATCGAATTTATCCATAAACGAAAAGTTCTCTCTAGCATCATGGCAAAAGCGCTGCGTTAAGTTCCACCACTTAACACAGAATGCCGAAGAGTCTTAACACTAGGTTTCCTCTGCCTGCTCTGCTATAACGAGAGGTGGAAAACAAAATTAAAACGTGAATAAAGCACCCGTCGTAATATAAGACTTAATATAAGCTTGGGTGGATATAAATCTAAATATTCATTTGATGTCTATTTAATTAATGTCATATTTCATTTAATATAAAGTAAATGACTCTAAAAACTTTTAAAATAAATAAAGTAAGGAAAGGTATTGCATAATATAGCTGGAAGCTCTTTCGTAAGCTGTATAAAAAAACTCCGTTATAAAACAACAAATGAAAAAATATTTTTCGTAAAATGCTAAGAGCCATTGTCTCTACATATAACAGTATGTTTTCTGTTTCAATAAGAAAACCACGTTGATATTTCTCAATATTCTTGTATTTAAAGCTTTTTATTTATTTAAAATTACTACCATATTTCTGTATTGTTATAGGATTATCTACTTTATAAAATATATAATAATATATCATAGATTCAATATCACTAAAGTTTTACCTGACAATATAATAAAACAAAAACAGTAACAATTTGCAAATGGAAAAGTAGAAAGAAACTTAGTGTCAACCCACTCCGCAACCCAGTCATCGTCATATTTTTGAGAAAATACATGTCAACAGTTACAATTATATTGAAACTATGGAATAATTTCATTAAGAAATAAATTTATATTTGATAAAATATTTATATGTAATGTGAATATACGAATACTTACATATTCGTGTTTTTGAAGTAGAATGGAAACCCGATTTGCTTAAGGGTTTAAGTTACAAATTGTAACTTTCGTAGAATTTCCACTTATTATTTCTTTATTTTGTTTTCTAAGGTTGCTTATATTTTATATAAGATACCTTTTTTTTTCAAGTTCACGCTGTATACCAAACATAATTTTTATTATCAGTTCCTGGCTCTGGTGACAAGGCACAGCGCGGGGTTGACTACCGTCATTCAACACGCGAGGCTTCAAGAATCGGCGGAAAGTAGGGAATGAAAGGGTATTAATGGGGAACGGAGTGTCTACTCACTAGGTGTTCAGATTCCCTCTGTCCGCCCCGCTGTGTGCAGAATACAACGTCAAGCTATAAAGAAATAAACAAACTTTTAATAACAATGGCTACATTTTTTTAATATTAAATCAAAACAATGAAATCTTTCTAAAAACGAATAGATTTTAACGAAGATTTTTGTAAAAGTCTATATTGTTATTGAGATTTTGTAATACTAATTGCGATTTGAGAACCTAATATAAGAGAATAATACAAACAAAATTGTTAAAAGCATAAATATTTACGTTCCGGAAACGGAGTAGACGTAAGCAGGCATTCCTGTGCCTCTATAACAACAATTGCTCACTTTGCTAGCGGCTGGATATAACCACGATTATGTGAAAATAAAATCAGAATTCAATATATAGTAAGTAACAAAAATATATAAAAAACAAATTTTTGAAAAACTTTAAAAGACACAAGTGACAGTGTCTACACTGGTCTGTAAGGGATTCAAATACAGCCACATACAGGAAAGATTTAACTTGAACATTATATTCGATATTCATATTTAGTTGTACTTTTGTACATAATGAATAAAAAAAATCTAAATTTTTTCGTATAGATAATATATTAACCACACTATAAAACACCACGCATTAACGACATTAAAGCAATTAACCTCCTCTAATTAATCAACGTCAAACGTCATACTTCATTTCATTTCCTAGATTCTCTATTAAAGTTATAAAATGTGTTTATGACTATCAGGGCGCAGCAGAACACGGGTGTGACTGTAACCCGATGGTTGTGGGTTCGATTCCCTCTCTAGGAAGTGAAATATTTATTTACATTTATATTTCCATTGCTTCGCTCTGGTGTCGATCCAAAGCGCGGCGTTGAGTTCTGCCACTCAACACGCAATGCCTCTAGAATTCGGCAGAAAATGAGGAACGGAGTGTCTTAACATTCTCTGACTACCCTTTTGTGTACGGGATACAGCGTGGAGCTGATTTAATTTAATTAGATATTTAATTTGATTTTTTATCGACACAGTTAACTAATCTTTTTCCCGCTATGATAACAAGAAATGACTCATGGAAAAGGAAACGAAGTAAAGTGACAGACAGTAGAGATACTAGTCAATTTATTTTTTTATTAATTAATTACATAAATTATTACTAACTACTAACAAATAAACTTATAAAACAAGGAGCAAACAAAAACAATATTCTTTAATTCAACAATAATATTCGATATGCCTATTATCAACGGCAAAGATCATATTATGTCAACATTAGTACATACCATAAATCGAATTTGACAGTAGCTGTATTAAAAAATGGGATAAAAATTATTACAAAAAGCAACTAAGTTATAAAAATTAATTATAAAACAACATAATAAAATTTTACAAACGCTCCGTTGCATTCGCTACTCTAATAAATAATTTTTAGTATTGCTTAGTATGGGTGATAATTAAAATTCAAAATTGCTCTTTATATTTTCATAGCTTTCGAACGAACGATAAAATATATGAAGTCTCTTCATAGCTTTATTCACTCAATTTAAGAGAGAACGCACTTTATGAATATGCTCATATATTAACATTTTTAATTTTCTTAACAATTTTAAAAGTCAATTAAATTCTATATAATACAAAAGTCACTTTGTTAGAAAAGTTTCTATATAAAATTGTATGACATCATAAAACGGAAACTAGGCAAATAAAAATAAGTTTAATATAAATATCTTGAAAGCGGATTGTGGGAAAGTAGTTTTTCTTTTTTTTTTCTTTTAGAACATTTTATGCTGAACTTAATATACTAAGCAATTTGAAATAGCAGCATTTGTGTATTATTTTAAATATCTCAGCTTCACGCTGTACCCCGCACACAGCAGGGTAGGCAGAGGGAACCTCGGTGTTAAGACACTCCGTTCCCCACTTTCTGCCGAATATGCCGAATGTTATTTTAAAATAAGGTTGATAAATAAAAATAATAAAAAAAAGTTAAAAGTTTATCGTTCGTTTACTATAATTTCAATAATAATCAAAAGATAAAATACGATTTTGTATTCAGTTGTTTAATATCCAATGAGTTTTGAAGTATTATCTAATACACGATTAAAATGGGAAACAAGTAACGTCATCTGTGTCCCTTTCCGGTAACCGCAATTGTCAATTTTGGCGCCCTCTTCACTAGACCAATTAAACTAAATCCTAACACAAAATAAAACACTTTATGGCTACTAGACCCTCGTAAATTTCACCCTAGCTGTCTTTACGGTAGAGCATGAATTAATATTAACTGTAATAAACAACTGTAAGCTCATATTATCAAACACTTTGTACATAACTTATAGTGTCAATGTAATATAACAAATGGATATATATTTTTTATTGTCGACGCAGTGAACTAATGTTTGACTGAATATGATGATTATGGAGTACAAGTTTCCCTCAACACAGAAAAACTCAACCAAACCCAACAGAATTTTGAAAAAAAATCTCAGTATGCTAATTTCAGAAGAACGCTTCCAATAATTTATTATGGCTGAACGATCGAGCACTAAACTTTATTTCTATTATAAATGTAGAAGGCGAGGCGCCGTACTAATAATTAATAAGCGCAGATGGAATCATTAAGAAAATTCACAGAGTGAAGTAATGCTACGAAAATTAGTGCTTAATGAAATAGAAGTTAATTTATATAATAAGAAATAATACTTACATCTTTCTATAATTTATATTGCTATTTTCTTGTTAAACTGATTATTATTATTTATATGGTTACTCCAATACTACTCCAGTTGATACGTATATATTCATATATCAGTTTACATACTATTTTAAGTCATTAAAAAATATATTATAGAAAGAAAAAACAAGCCTAACATATATATATACTGACTGACACGGAAGTTCGACTCGCACATAACAGTTAATATGTAATACCTCGTTTAAATTCTCTTTGGAAATACATAGTTGCACCTATGATCGATATCGCTTAATCCGAGCCCCGTCCGCGCATCGTCACGTTTTATGGCTTAGGCAGATTGTTCAAACAATAACTTTTATTTTAAATATATTTTCTATTGCAAAACTTTTAATATTAAATTTTAGTGGTAAAATTGAATATTAATAAGACATTAAGTTCTCATGAAATGAATTCCACTCATTCGGTAAGTAACGAAAGTTCATGGTTATTACTGTTCGACTATATAATTTTAGCTACTTTCTTAGTATTTTAACTGATGAAACCATGCAGCTGGTTGCTTCGGAGATCGAGTTTATATTTACTATTAGCTGCCCCCGTGCGGTTACGCCCACTTGATAGCAGAAAAACTTAAACAATAAATAAAACGAAGAATAAATTCGTGAATCGTTCATAGTCAATAAAAATAAAAAAGCTTCAATTTCAAACTTTGAAGAAATTCTTAAACACCTTTTAAATCCAATTCCGAATTAGACTCATTTTGCTACGATTACTTCGGAAAAACTTTATCGAGACCTTTTTGTTCTTATTTTGATTGGTACTAAATAAAGTGCTGGTACTTATTGAAGTTCGGGGCCGTCGTGGCGCAGGGGCACAAAGGGTGTGATTGTAAGGCGACGGTCGTGGATTCGATCCCTACACGAGAAAATGAAATATTTATATAAAATTTATATTTTCATTTCTGCGCTCTGGTGTCGAGGCAAAGCGCGGCGTTGAGTTCCGCCACTCAACATGCAATGAATAAAAAGTAGGAAACGAAATGTCTTAATACTAAATGCCCTGTGCCTAGTCTGCTGTGCGAATAATATAGCGTGAAGCGTGAAAGTTCTTCAAAAGTTTTCATTTGCACTTAGTATGATAAGAACAACTTGTTTTAATATTACTATAGATGCCCATTCAAAATATTGCGGTTTTACGCCTTCAATCCATTAGACGAGTAGTTGGTAATTTCATGTATCAAATTAAATTTTTTTTTCGCTAAATAATTAGATTTCACCTTTATAGGTACCAAAACGTGTCCATTTGGTCTCTAATAATCATATAGAGGAGGAACCGCGTATAGCTACAATATCTAACGCATATACGAGTATTCAGAAGTTCATAAAATAATAAGATCCAGATAATGCATATATATATTGGTGTGAATAAAATTTTATGCAATCTATAGTATAATTACCTAATAATAATGTATAAGATAAAAGTTTATCTTATATGTAAATAAAATATTCCACGCGCGTACCTCGTACAGTCCTTCCTGGTAGTTCTTTATTAGATTATGAGGGGCCGTAATGTGTATTATATAACCTATAAGCCTATTTTGAGAAACAAAATAAAGATGATCCTAATTTTGGAAAGGATATAAACGAGCTCGCGATGAAACAGGTAAGTACACCTGATTGAAATCTGAGGGAAAATATAAAAATATTTTAATATTGCGTCTATCCCGTCTACCATGCTTTTGGCGGGATGAAGCGTGAAAATATATATATGTAGTATCCAATAGTTTCGAATTGAACTTAACTGCAAACTTTGACTTAGGTTCAAAGGAGAAAGCTAATAAAATAAACTCTTCTTAATACGAGTATATGTTGACTGTATCAATCATAAAGTTCAATAAAAAATATGACAGACTTAAATTTATACGGAAGTATTCGTAAATACACTTTTAATTTTATTCTTACAATTGTTGAAATCTTTAAGGATAAAATATACATAAATTACATTCAAAATCAAGGATTACGTAATTTATTTAAGTCGTAAAATAAATTGTATATAGCAACATAATGAAGATGGATTTTCCAATTAATTTGGGACATTGAGAGAATAGCAAATGCCTAATGTGGGCAAGTTCCTTAAGCTCAAAAGCTTAACATAATATAATAAAAGGAAATTGGTTGGAAAAGTCTCCACCATATTGGTATGAGCTTATTGCTTTATAAATCACATATGGGACTAATTAAAAATATGTAATTATTATTTTATGTACAATAAAGAAAAATCGAGTTGCACAACTCATATCGCTCTACTTTCAATTATTTTGAAAAAATGGGATTTTCGTTTTCATATAAATAGTTTGCCATAGCGTATTTGAAATAGTTCGAGGTACCAGCGTACAAGCATGTTTGGAGCTTATAGTACAGCTTTGATTTTCGCTACTCAACAAGAAATATCTCCATAATTCAGCCGTATGGTCCCGGCTTAGAATAGGATCACCCTGGTACTGTCGGTGTCGTAAGAGGCGACTAAAGTACGTGTGGTAGATTCACGTCGCCAGTAATGGCAACACGCATGGGCAGACTCGACTGGATTTAATACCACCCCCGACATTTAAAACCGGCGTGAAGTAGAGGCCCTTGCCACTGCGTTTCGCATTAGGTAATGCCGGGCCCCGGTGCCCTTCATCTCCACCTTAAAGGCTGGCAACGCACCTGTGGCTCCTCTGGTGTTGGGGTCGTGGGCGGCGGTGATCACTTACCATCAGGTGACCCGAACGCTCGTTTGCCTTGTCCTCTCCCATAAAAAAAAAAAAAAAAAAGGCAAGTTAGCAGCAGAGTGTTTTGACACTAGACTCGCTCTGCCTTCCCTACTACATGCGGTGTGTACCGTAAAAACAATGAATCGTGTACTTCATCAGAGCTAGTAATTGTTGACGGATGTATCCGTACATTCATCATCATTAATTTTGTCCGTCTGTTTTTGCAAAACAAATACTGCAGGGACCATTCTAATAACGCTAATTGTTTTCAATTTGAAATAACAAAAATTCATGCCAACCAAACAATTCCATTTCTAATTTATCAGAGTAAGCTAATTTACAGTCTACAGCCGGTAAACACTTGCTGCCCCTCGCTGTGTACACTACATAATTACAACATTTGGATCTGGCTCTAGTAACTAAGGCTGTATCTTAATATTCTGATCTACTTCTGATTCAATTACTCAAGTAAACATTCGACTTCAATTACTCAAGTAAACAGACTTCATGGAATAAATAATATGAGGATGCTATATAATTTAAAAAATATCTATTTTTTAAATTTTAGAACATAAATCAATGAAAAAATTAATATCAGGTCACTTCTGTCATACATGACAAACGTTTTACGTATATTCTATTTTTACAATGTACAATCCACGCTCGTGGTCGTCAATTGGAATTTCAGATCAACGAATAAATTTCAATTTCAAACAAAAAAAAAATTATAGATTATTTATTATTTGAAGGGACATTTGTTAAAAATATTAATCTATCTCTTTCGCCTGATCACATTTTTAAATCTCTGTAATTATGAATATTTTTAAAATTTGCTTTATTAATTTGGTTGGTTTTATTTAAATATAAGAGAAATAGAAAACATTATTTCTTATTCGGTATAGTTACGACGTAATCGTAGATAACGGAAATTGTGAGGCCACGTATAGAAACCTGGAAACTGGGCAAACTTATAAATTTGTAATGAGACTGTAAGTTCCTTGAAGTTAGTAGAGACATAGAATCTCAACAGAACCGGTACACTAATTTTAACTCTTTTTTAAGCTTATTTAGTTTTCTAGTAACAGTGTTCTATTATATATAACTAAATAGTGATGTGCTCATATCTTGTAGGCGGGATCTCTTTACTTCTATGTCCTTCCTTAATTTCCCCAAAAAACAAAGATAACAAAAAACGTTTAGTGTCAAATTACTCTATTCTTTTCTAATGCTTAGAATTATGCCGCGATATAACTTTCTTTTATAGATACATACTTATGTAGAGCAGTATCATGTGAAGTTGATAGGTCAACGTGGGTGCGGTGCGGCCTGATTTCATTTCCATACATTAGCAACGGATGACTTTTAGTACATCCATTTATCTCACTTTTAGTGAAGCTTTAACAACTTTACACTAAAGCCTCATTTAATTTAACATGAAATTTCGATGTACTGTTTATTGTATGTACTTACATATTATTTCAATACTTAATTTTTTTAAAGGAGCATTATAAAAATTAAACTTATAATTTAATTATAATTTAAAGGTTCGATAGTGAGTAGTATTTTTCTTTATCTAGTCTGTACTCAAAATATACTAGAAGGAATAACAGGAGATGGTTTCCTAAAAAAAATAATGAATATGTATGAATATGCGTTTTATACCCTTGATGCCAGTGAATTGTAATTTTTATTTTTGTTTGCATTAGTTTCTAAATTTAGATTACTCTGTGGTGGATACAAATTACTTACAGCGCTGCAACTTGCAATTCTCGCAATACCCTTGCAAAACAATTTTTTACTCTATTCGAAATAAAATGTTCTCGTAAAGTAAAATATGTATGTAGTAAGAATTTAGATCGGCATCAATTTTAAATTGAGACTGCCGTGGCGCAACTGTATAAACATGAAACTATACACGCGAAGTTTATGGGTTCGATTCCCTCGAGTAACAAGGCAAAGCGCGACGATGAGATCCGCCATTAACCAAGCAATGTCACAATAACATTAAATAAAGTGGCAGAAAGTGGTAGACGTGCCTCCATGGGGATCGAAGTATTAACACTAGATTTCTGAGATTTCGTCTGCTTACCCCGCTTTTCATCAGTATAAGTTGACAGTACAGTGCATTTTTGTAGCTGAAATGATACTTACATATGCATCCGTGGCCGCATTTCTATTTCACTGCACTCTGCAGAGTATTTCCTCGGGTAAAGCTTATTTCATTCAAAATTCACAACAATAAAACAAACGACCTCGGCTATCTTTGTGTAGTGTGATCTCTTTAAAACTAATGCTATTTTCATCCCTAGTTTGTTTATATCTTTTCTTTATTACTGTCGACGAAGATATATTTAGTCGTCACTAAATAAAGAAGACATAAAACAGATAAAAGAGAGGATAACATAATAAAATGTTGTTATTTTCATATTTGATGCTTGCAATTTTTTGTAACGACTACAATACACAGATATATATATATATATACTAGCCATATCATCCGCTTACAATAGTGTTCCGAGAAATGTACAAGAGGAGAAAATATTTTAGTTTACTTGCCCAGAACTTTCATAAAATAATATAGTAATTTAATGATTTCCTGCGAATCTGTTATTAAGACTTTCATTTTATCCCACACATACAATGAAATTACACTGGCCACTTCTGAGTCGGTCTCGTGCACTGAGGGTTCCGTATTTATTTCAGGATTGTAGGTCAACAGGACATACAAGTTATAAAAATTGACAAACTTAAATTTGCCCTCGTATTTTATTCATTTTGTATGATAGAAACTACTATATAAGTTTGAAATATTTTTTATATGAAATACGTAAATGCCCGAATCTTTTGAATGCGTTGACTTAGAAGTTTGATTTTTTCCGTGCTCATCGGAATTACAAACTTGCATATTTGGTAGAATTTTCAACTTGGTACCCCTACGCGGTCTGTAGATAGATCTTGACAGACGGACAGACGACAAATAAAATCAATATAAGGGTTTCGTTATTTCCTTTTGAAGTTCGGAACCCTAACATAAAATGTTTAATTATAAAAATATCAAATTGTCATTTAACCATAACATACCTTTACAATAATAAATCATATAGATATTAAAATACTTATAAACATAAATGTATGTGATAACGCGCCTAGATGATTGATAAGGTCGTTAGTGGCTCGACACGTCGTTGTTAACGGCGGCCAGCAATATCCTTTGTTTATAGGTTACAAATCATCAAAAATAAAACAAAACATTCGTAAAAAACGTCGTTAAACCTTTATGTGGATGTTGGATGTACAAATATTCGGTTTTCAGGGGAAGCGAAAGCGAAGTCGAAGCATTTTTTATTAAATGCGTAAATTATATTCAAATTTTGTTGTCTCAAGCTTAGGCTGTGCTAGGAGCAAACAGTAATAAACACGTTATTTCATATTAGGAAATATGTAATGTAAAAAAATAAATATTTCACTTCCTCGAGTGGGGATCGAACATAAAACCATCGCGTTACAGTCACACCGTGTGCCGCTGAGCCACTAGTAGTGTAAAAAAATGTAAAATACACTAATATTTCTTTGTTCAAAAATGTGTTTTTTTTCTATTTGTGACAATAATTTAAAGTGATATACATTACATTATCTAGTCATATAAATAAAGTATAAATATATACGCAGATAGCGTAAAATTCTATACCATTTATTATAATAGGCCCAGTATTTCTACCTATACGTATTTAAACTTTTATATTTAAATAACACGCGCTTTCATCGTTGTAACAAAAGGTTTTAATAAAAAGAACGCGTGCAGCGGACATGATAAAGCTGTTTTTAGGAAATTGCCTACAGGCTAATAAATTAACATTACAAATTTAAAAATATAAAGATTTGTTATGTATACATATCATACATACTTTTTATTATTATAATTAACAATAGTTTTAAAATTGATAGAAAATTATGTAAAATATTTACTGAATTTGTATAAAAAGCTACCTACCTACTATAAAAATAAATGAGTGAAAAAATAGTCGATATGTAAGTAGCTACAATGATGGTCAATGAGGGAACTAAAAACATCGATATTCCATAACGTAATGAAGCGTCCCTGGGCATTTTTCGTTATCGAAAAATTATACGTGAAACTATTTTCCATTTTCAATAACATCAATTACCTAATTAAATTACAGCAACGTGTGACCGCCACCATCTTTCACTCACGTAAACCAATTTATTGCTTACTTAAAAATATTCTCAATATATTAAGCTTATGCTTCCTGTGGGATTAAAGGTATATCAAGTTAAATTTCTAAGTCATAATATATTCATAATCAGAGACCACGTAGGCAGTACTCAGTGGTACATTAAACATAATATTTACTAATTCACACGCAATGCCTCCAGAATATCGGGGTGGAGTGTCTTAACACTAGGATCCAAGCGCCTCCACGGAATGATGAGACGTTGAAAAAAAAAAAGCTTTTTGCTGCTCTATTATAGTATAAAATACTAATATCAAATAAATCAATTCTCTAGATTTATTAATATATCCAAACTCCGAATTGACTTAAGATACATACTTGTACATTAAGGCACATAACATTGTATATTTTTGATGATTTTGCAGGATCTAAATACTCTGTTCTCCTATTTGCTCAAGTAAAGTCTATATAGCAAATGATTTACATTATCAAAAGTATTTGATGGTTTTCTGGAACATACTCTACACGTGGTACAACCAGTACAAGCAAACTAAAGTTCATAGAAAGTGGCAATTAGTCGAGCAATCCAACTGCTGCACGGCTATTTCTCCTTTTTAGAAAAAAAAAAAGTTTAAAAACATTTTGAAATGGGACTAAAGTTAGATTGTGTTTGCTGTTATTTCAATTTTCAGTCGTATAAACTCCTAAATTACATGATGATTGTAAAATATAGAGTACTAGCCGACCTGAGCGGCTTCGCCCGCTTGAACTGTACCAATATTTATTAAATAAATTTATGAATTTATTATCAGTTTAGGGGTGAACTCTAATAAATCATGAAACACGTGTTCAATGAAATATTTTTAAGAGAATGATTTAAATGATGACTGAATTTATTATTTTTTTTTTTAAATCAGTGGCGATTTAGAGATTTTTCCATGCAACGTTCCAACCTCTATTTCATTCCTTTAGGGTAAAAATTTTTTCAAAATCCCTTCTTAGTGGGCGTCCACATTATGAAAATAAACATCTCTCACAATTTCACGTCTCTACGCACAGCGGTTACGGCTGTGCGCACGTCTTACCTCAGTCAGTCGGAACATGTCCTTTTTATATATACCGATATATATAATACATTATACATTAGGAAGAGCTTCTTTTATCATTACTTTTGTTAGATAATGTTTTCTTTAACTTTTTTAGTATCTCTTTAAGGTAGAATATCAAAATTAACTGGCCGATTGTTTAAGTATTCAATTCATTTGTATAACTATATTTTATAATGATATATGTTATAAAATATCATATAAAAATAACAAAACTATTTGAACCATCATCAAGAAAGGCATTCATCATCTTGAAATTTTCCTCCAATCTATCTTTAGCTGCGTTTTTGATAAAATCTATTAATATTATGCTATATTTCTCGAAAGATTGTCGGGAAGATATGAATTCAAGTAGAGTTAGATAAGTAGAGTTAGATAAGGCACTTAACTACTATTAAAAGCTACTTGGAAAATGTATAATTAGCAAGAAGCTTAACGACAGACTTTTGTTACAGCAATAACCATTTTGTCTCGGCGCAGTTAGGGGGTGTTCAAACACGCGATAGTTGAGGGTGTGATTGCTATCGGAAATCGTTACTATTTTTTTTTAATTTTCAGTCTGTCTAGTTCACTACCCTGGGTTATTCTACAATGGGTAGATAGTACAAATTAATATATTGCCAAGTTTGCTCTTTTTCTATCTCGGCTAATTTAAAATAAATATATATATATATATATATATATAGCGAAATATATGTCAGAAATAATAGATTCTTAAAATATACGCTAAAGACGAATAATATTAAAGCAAATTCACAATTCCACGCATAGCAGGGTAGACAGAGAGAATCAAGTGATAAGACACTCCGTTCCCCAAGCACCGCCCAACCTTTCAGATATAGAATGTAGAGTAGCACAGAATACAACGCCGCTTTTTTATAAAAAAAATAATTTATTATATTATAACATACAAATATTTAATGTTTTTAAATTTTTTATTCATTTAATAATCATTTCCAATAAAAAAGGGAACTGAATATTTATGTTAAGTCAATAAATATGCAGGGAGCATTAGGTAGCATTAGCTAATTTAATGCCACTTATTTCTCTATACAATTGTAGATTGTTTGTTTCTGGCCCATGGTATTCTGGCAAGTTTTGAATTTTATCAATTCTAAAAAACTTTAGAAACTTCGATACGCAGGCTTTTAAGTGTGCGATGGGATTTTTGTCAATCTTTTCGACATCATAACGAATGTCATCCCAATTTTGAAGAATGTTAATCACATCACGATGATTTTGGCAAATTATTTCACTCATCGGCTCGCTGCAGCTATCTCTCTTGGATGTTGGGCAAGTGACTGTACTTCGACTAACGCC
Organism: Heliconius aoede; assembly: GCA_037355905.1. NCBI lineage: Eukaryota > Metazoa > Arthropoda > Insecta > Lepidoptera > Nymphalidae > Heliconius > Heliconius aoede. The sequence goes on along the minus strand of JBAIZZ010000348.1, from coordinate 1,644 downwards.
GTCTACGTGTGCACTTGTGCTTTTATCAACACATGGAGAGCGTTTCTGGCTTTGGACAGAGACGTGACATTTACAAATCGGTTGCCCTACTTGGACATATTTAGAAATAAACTTTTCAGTGTCTAAATCGTTTGAGCATGACGCTTCTGGTGTCTCGTTGAGTATAACCTCTGATAAAAATATTTCTTTATCACTCACATTACTCACAGAATTAATCGCATCTGTATTTAATCCTTTATGTTCTTTCACTTTGCAAGTAGGTTTATGCCTCGTTTGGTTTGAAAGTCCCTTGCGGATAAAATTTAGCACGTCACTGGAAGGATCGTTTACTAATTGTGCAACACCCCAAAGATATTCAGCCATTTAAATTTTGTTTACTTTAGCTCGTTTTAGAGTTATGATGGATAACTGTCAATAAGTATTTAGTTTTAAATATATGTACAAAGGTTTTAATTTTTAGATTTATTCTTCTAATATATATTCAATTAATATTTTTGAATTTAAAACTCACGTTACGAACCAAGTGTTTGTAATTATGATCGTATCCATTATATATATATTTAATACATATTTTTATAGATTTAATAATTTTAAGATTCTTTGATAAGATTAAAAAGTTATTTAATAATATTACTGAAATGTAAAACCAAAAAGTAGCCAATATAAATTGCTGAGTTAAGTTTTAATTAGAAATTCAACCATTATTCAAAGTAACTGAACTGCAAAATTTATCATCATTGAACTTTAAATTCTTGAAGTATCATTGATTATCAGATATTTGGTAAGTTTGTCGCAATTTTATATAAAACCTATTTACTTTCGCTAATATTGCCAACAAAGCATATTAAATGCTTGAAATAAATCAAAATAAATATTTCTGTCTCGTATAGACAGCACGCTGTATCCCGCACACGACGACGTCTAATTAATAATTAAATCTATAATTAATAATTAATTTAATTTTTGATTTATATTTCATTTTATTTGTATAGGCAGCAGCATGGAAACTGAAATATGATCATATAATAAATATTTAAAACCTTTTCACCTATGTGCATACATATTTATTGTATATGAAATTGGAATGCCCAAATATCAAATTCATACATGTCCCCGAAGCCACCATATAATATTATTATATTCTCTGATATTTCCAGCGAGCAAGGAAAGTAATTTTCTTCATAAAATTAGTTGTCACAGGAATTTGTAACAAATTACTTTAAATTTTAATTAAAATTTTTCTGTATTAATAATTCTACCAGAAATTCGTCTATTTTATTCGTTACGATAAAGAAACATACAAAATATGAGCTAGCTAGCTATTCATTCATTTATATAAAGATAACTGATATATATATTTTCCATAGAATTTAATTTAAATATTATATAATTCTCCCCGTTTTTGATCATTTCATTAAAAACAAAGTTAATAAATGCATATGTTTGGAATTTTCTTTTGTATTTGTTGCTTGTTCGTACAAAAATCAACCTTTCGCAAAAATATATCAAGTTGTTATTTTTAAAATGAACTCTAGAATAAAGACTAGTTTACCGAAGCAACTATTTCTTCGTACCTGTTTCGTAAAATGCACAATCTTCAGAAAAATGTATCCCGACAAGAGTAAATATCGTAAAATAATAGTC
>JBAIZZ010000347.1:245218-280207 GCA_037355905.1 Heliconius aoede | reverse complement strand
TCAGAAAAATGTATCCCGACAAGAGTAAATATCGTAAAATAATAGTCCTTTGTTGTCGAAACATGAAAGAAAGCTAAAGGGTTTCATTAGTTGGGTACATTTTTAATGGTGATTTTAATTATTTTCCAACCTACCATTAACTATTGTACTATCTTTTATGTGGGTAGATTGTAAATAGATAAAACAAAATATGAAATTTATTATATAAAATGAAATTTGAAATTAGTTTATTGAACAGTGGGTAAGAACAATTATCGATATATATATTTTATATAAAAAGTTAAGTTAGTAATTAAATATAAATATAATATTAACTTCATCATCTAATTATATAGCTTTGCTGTTGTGGCTCAGTGAGATTATCAGTTTTATGACCTTGTGTATGTATGTATGTATGTATGTCTATTTCCTTGGAAAAAAATTAAAATAAAAAATAAATTCTGATAAAAGCACTGACCACTTTCGTTGTGTCATTGACTATGACCACTTTCGCTGTGTCATCTACTTCAAGAAGGGCCCATTTTTATTAGTTTGATTTACATTCTTTTATTACTCTGTCTCTCTCTCTCTCTCTCTCTCTCTCTCTTTAGTCATATTTTAGTTTACTGTACCAGCTTAGTAGTTCGAAGTACCTCGGTAACGAAAGAAAATCGGTACAATAAATGTACCTGTCACTCGCGGGACGCTCGAGTGAAATGTGTGACAAGTGTCTGACCAGCGTCACCCCAATGATACGGAGACCCACGTCAAACTGTCGACCGTCCGTCAAATTATTCAATGATTAATTAATTCTCTTCTGTGTGCTACGATTATTATCGTTTTGGTATTATCATATTTTAGTATCATTTTATGAAATAATAAATATAATTTTAATTTAATTTAAATCGATAATTTTTTTAACAAAATAAAACCTGAGATATAAGTAGTGGAATCACTTCATTTCATGTTCATTGCATGTTCATTTCAAGGCCGATGACTGCGGCTGGCTGTAATATGCCCGAATTATGAAATTACGCCAATGGACGCCAAAATAATTTACGATTAGAAATTTAAATTCATGCCGACATGACAATATAATTAATTCATTGATTTTCGTTACTTTATATATTTTGACATACAGGCAAACTGGCTACGTTTACATTATTCATTATAATATTTTGTCGTACAAGACTAATTCGTTCCTAGAATATATTTCGAATGTAGAGCTAGGAAGATCACTTCGAGTTTGATGGAGGTAGAGACAGGAGGTATTAAGACGCTTTAAAGAGGTCGGTTAAACCTAAACTTGGATCGTAAGTCCTAGGCACAGCTCTAAATCCATGGAATGCTACGTATTTTATATCTGTTTTCTAAGTAACATCTTTTCTTTGTTTTCTAATTACTTTAAATACTTTTACTTTAGTAATGTCAAAGAATATAGAACAGCACGTCATAAATACAGAACTGAAATAACTATAAATTAATTTTTGAAAAAAAAACATCACATTTGAGTTAAAACTAAGAAACTTATTTATTTATCAACGCTCTTAAAATATATTATAAGAAAATTAAAAATAAATAATTAACGTGTTTCCCTTTGTTTGGTTATTTCTATAGAAAATAATTTCTTGTTTAGAATTGATATTGACCTCGTTTGTTATCGTACACTTGTAATGTTTCTGTTTTAGTAACGTATTGAGGCCGTCGCGGCGCAGTGTAACTCTAGAAACGAAAGTTATGTGTTCGATTTCCAAGGAATATAAAATATTTACTGATTTCTTTTCTTTTTTTCTGGTAACAAAGTAAAGTGCGCAATTGAGTTCCGCGACTCAACATGTAATGTCCCGAGCGGCAGAAAGTAGGAAACGGTCCTTCTGTATGCAGGATAAAGCGTTAAGATTTTTTTTTTAATTAAATTTTGCTTTGCAAAGTACTATAAGTTATAATTATATATATTATCTATATGCAAAATTATATCAAAATTATAGTAAAAACTCTCAACAAATATATAAACAAATGGTGAACGATGAGGTCCAATTTTCAAACATTTATCCATCAGAAAAAAAAAAACAGGAAAAAAATTAGCCTCGATGGATCTTTCCTTCCTTTTCGAAAGTAAACTCTGATACTAATGGTCTTTTTTCGTACTTCCAATATGTTAAAGAACAAAAATTGATACTCTGTCGTAGCTACCGATATTTCATTCACGAGTAAGTGTGTATATTATAATGAAATAGTGAAATAACAAGGGAAGAACGCTTATATATTAATAAAACAACAACTTATTTACAGTATCAATTTATTTATTAAAATTAAAAACCTGGTTTCTATGTAAAAAATACAATACCGTACCGAGTAATTTCAAAGAAGTACGCCGGAGGCAAGCTACTTCAATGCTAAAAATATTTTAACACATTTTTATTTGAAAAGGGAAATATAATCCTCGCTGAGTTTCTAACACCAGCTTGTTCGGGAGCTCGAGTATATTTCAGATATAATGCCTTCTTCTATACATACAAAGGTACATAAAAAAAGTATTTTGTAGTATAAATAAGTATATTCATATGTATATTTGTATTATATATCTATTCGTATAGGTTTAGTCCTGTAACTGTCCCTCATTGAAATAATGTGTAGTGTAATTTATAAATTACATTACACATTTCTTTAATGTCATTAAACTTAAGATAAATGTGTAACTATTCTTACCATATCCATATAAAATACTCTTTTATTCACTTTACTTTTCGTCAGTTTGCATCGTAAGCTGTGACACGAGGCATAAATAAAAGCTCTACAATGTTCCTTAAATTGATTACACTCTAGTGCTCTTTTATGTCCACAAACCTGCCTAGCGTAATAGATTGAGAATCTTTATTGTGTAAGATAAGATTAAGTTACAATTTTATATATAACTTTAATGGAAAATAACAACTGAACAAGCGCGAGTCGGACTCTCCTACCGAGGGTTCCTTAAAAAGTTAGAGGTCTTAAGCGTTTTCTGAAATTCAGATTTAGCTTATCCAAAGCCTTATCATATGATACCTCACTTGAACTTGCGGCTTTGATACCAAATTTTGCCCCCTTTTTAAGGCTGTCTTTTTTAAATCTGATACTACACTGACTGAAAAACTGACACTACAAATATTCGGATCGTATCCTTTTTCTGCATATCAATATTATTTTTTTGTTATTTAATTTGTTAAAAGGCGGTATTTTGCATTGACTTACACATAAATTTTTTTTCTGTGTTTCAATGGACCGTAGACATTGGATATTCGGTATTAATTTCAGTTTGATGGAGCGATCGAATCGCGTGGCTACGCGATTCTGAGATATGTAAATGATATACACAGACCGACATATAGGCAAATGAACAACAAAGTGTTGTTAATGTTAAGATAACATTTTTACTAATAATTAATTATCCACAGCAAATAAAAAATTAAAAAGTTTGTTGATAAGTATCTTCTTAGTGGCACATCAAAATTGTATTAAATAAAATAAAATACTAATTTAGTGAGTAGCCGTACAGAAAATCAAGTACTCTCTTCGAAATATTTTCCTTTATATCTCATAAAAGAAATGGCCCTTTAGTAAAAATATATTACAAAATTTCAGTTACTGTTTTATCTTCATCAATCCTTTTAACATTTCAACCGCAATTTTCCTGAAGTCTAAAAACACTGAATGCTTTTGATTAATCAATGTAAAAAGCTTACCACGTAAAGTTTGGGATTTAGTATCTAGGTTATATATGTTACTAGCTTTTCCGTGCGATTTCACCCGCGTAATCCAATGGAAACAAATTATAGTTGTATATAACTAAATATTATTAACATATGTATAGTATGTATATATATATATATAGCAGGGTTAGCAGAGGAAACCTAGTGTTAAGACACTCCGTTTCCCACTTTCTGCTGAATTCTGGAGACATTACGTGTTGAGTACTATGTGCGGGATACAGCGTGAAGCTAATTTACATATTTTATATATACGTATCATATATATATATACATTATTTACAGTTAGAAACTTACTCGTATTATATAATTCCAAGTTTACGATGCTAAGAAATAAAGTATCATTGAACCATGAAAGAAGACGATAAAGTTTCAATTTTTATTCTCAGTACTCTGAATGTAGTTTAACGACTTTTATGAACAAACATACTGTATAGATAGCACAACTGCATATTCTTTTATCACGCAACGTCCTTATCCCAATCCAAAGACAATGTAACTACTTAACTAGTCATTATGTAAGTATAAATAATGCTATTGAGAAATGAAGTTTTGTTTATTTGGGTTATATGTTATTAGAGATGTTATAGTTAATAAGTTATTTGTATGGCGTGTTGGGTGGCGGCCCCCACGAAGTGGCATTCGTCGCCACCTGACACACCAGTGGAGACATAAATGTCCCCACTCGCCTTGGGGGACATCCCATTGAAATATTGCTGCCCTCAAAAGGGCTTAATTTTCTATTTTTTTTGACTGCTTGCAAACCTTCTATTGTGGACCTCCAGGTACAAGTACCTTACCATCTGGTGCACCGTTCACGCTGGCTACCCCGCTAAGGATACAGACTAAAGTTAACTAAGTAAGTAGGTATAGTAAACAAGTAATCTCTTAAACTCTTATATAAAATTGTAATAGGTCTGCTTTGATATATTTGTAGATATTACTGTTTCTTGAATTTTTTTAAGCCTGATAAAATTGGTGTCAGTCATTCATGAATAATATCATAACAACTCATATTGAAGGAAGACTTCGCAACTTCGTCACAAATGAACTCAGTTCAAACGATTCAGCGAACGCAAGCGAACTTAAGAGTGGCGTTTGAGATGAGTGTGATAAGTCACATGTAAATTAGTAGGCTACAAGCGTACATTACTTGCGAGGCTGGTCGTGGCGCAGTGGTACAAATTGTGCTGCACAATCGACTGGTTGCGGGTTCGATTCCCACTCGAGGAAAGAAAATATTTATTTATGTTTTCATTTCTTCGCTCTGGTAAAGTCAGCCGTGTGGTCCCGGCTTAGAATAGGATCACCCTGGTACTGTCGGTGTCGTAAGAGGCGACTAAAGTACGTGTGGAAGAGTCACGTCGCCAGTAATGGCAACACGCATGGGCAGACTCGACCGGATTTAATACCACCCCCGGCATTTAAAACCGGCGTGAAGTAGTGGCCCTTGCCACTGCGTTTCGCATTAGGTAATGCCGGGCCCCGGTGTCCTTCATCTCCACCTTAAAGGCTTGCAACGCACCTGTGGCTCCTCTGGTGTTGTATGGGGTCGTGGGCGGCGGTGATCACTTACCATCAGGTGACCCAAACGCTCGTTTGCCTTGTCTCATAAAAAAAAAAAAAAAAAACTTCGTCAATATACTTTATTAATAACTTACTGTGTTCAGTATAGGCATAGATTGCAACTACGAGTATTTCACAATGACATAACTGCAATGAAGCAGTCAGAGATTAGTACCCTGTGCCACGTGCGTAGCTCCTCTGGTGTTGCATGGGGTCGTGGGCGGCGGTGATATCTTACCATCAGGTGACCCAAACGCTCGTTTGCCTTGTTCTCTCCCATAAAGAAAAAATGAAAATATAAATTTAAATAAATATTTTCTTTCCTCGAGTGGAGATCGAACCCACTTACTACCAGCCGACTTTGCAGCACAATTTGTATCCTTCCGCCACGAGTGGCCTCCTGACTGAAAAAATAATTATAAATATATAACAATACAGTACTTAACAACAACACAATCCTCTAAATATTTAAATCCAAAGCTTCGAATGGTAATGTGGCATATCGAAACCTTTATATGTATTGCTTCTTAATTAATCACTGCCAAGAGCAATACTTAAATAATTATATAATATAAGATTAATTACGGTACAAAATACTACACGAAAATCGATAGAAACATAGGCTTCACATAGATTGGCAATTAATGCGCCAACCAAACTGACAAGTGACTTCGCGTTACAAACTTGGATTCTCGATTATTTTACGGCATGATCTTAATATCAAAATGTTTCTCATTTTATTATAGTATTTTTTTAATAAACGAAAAAAAATTTTATTTAATATATTATTTGTATAAAAAAGTGATATATATAAGTAATTCTTAATAAGTACGTAGTTACATTCGTTTATTGAAAAGCTATTGAAAAGCGAAGTCCATTTCTACTCTCTCTAAACAAGTATTAAAAAATTACATGTATAGAAAACAAAACGAAATAGATAAATTTTATTTATTAATACTATATCCAACGTGCACGTGCGACTCCGCGTCATCCAACATTGGTACAACTAAAAAAAAATTCTGTCACTCTCTTATTCGAGCACAAATATTGTACCTATAAATTGAAAATCTCAGCGTGGTTTATTAAAATGAAAAAGCTAAATATTTAAGCGTGTAAAGCTATTTTTTCGATACTTACGTACACGCACCGAACTTGGTGGAGTTTGGTAAATGAAATGGAAAGCTGAGATCTCAATTTTTTTCTTTGATGTACATTGAAATAATAAAAGAAACGTTTCTTTGGGGAAAATATGACGTTCAATAATATTTAATGAAATGGTAAAACAAATATGTGTGTGTCTTTGAATAAAATATAGAGAATATAAAACATTACAAGATGATATTAGTATGAGGTGTTCACATCTTTACCTAAATTCAGCTTCTGTCGACCCTACAAATATGAATATGAATAACCCTTGGTCTATTCTACCCTGTAAGTACCCCGGATGTAAGTAAAAAAAATCATATGTTTGAAAGCAGCGTCCTTAACGTTTTTAAATATTCTTTCGAGTGGGGAACAAACCGTCAACCTTACTGGTGATGATTGTGGGCTCATTCGCCACTTTAGGGACGGGGGAATAAGCCCACAATGGGATTCTACAGAAAAACGTCATAGGCTTGACACCGAACCACCGCATCGCGCAGGTGATCGTAGGGGTCGTGAAGGATTCTTCACGAGCGTCCATCAAAGTTCTTACCTTTTCTTCAGGGGCGAGAGTTTTCTCCCGGTGACGCTGTCAATACCAGTCCTGGTCAACAGGAATAAAGTCCATTCGAAAAAAAAAAGACACCTAACACGCCATTTGTTTGGAAATACGGACAGGAAGACAGACAACAAAGTAATCTTTGTTCCGTTTAATCTCGGCTCCGTTTTTAGAATTCCGTACCTTTTGAGCGTGTTTCGACACTATAAAGGGAATCAAAATTAATAGATAACTATACATTGGTTAAATTCTAAAAAGAAATAGCTTTAAATAACAAAATACGCGTATTTCCACACTAGAAAGGGAATCAATATAAATAGATTACTTCTGATTAACCTAGAATTATGAAATTTGGCATTACCAAAATTTTGCTTAAAGCCATTCAAGTGAGGTATCAGATGAAAGAGCTCTGGCTAGACTAAACCTGAATATCAGAAAAATCTAGACCTCCAATTTCTGAACGGAGCCCTCAGTGGGCGAGCCCAATTCGCACTTATCCGGTTTTTTCTTTTGAGAAGGAGAAGGCGGAGAGTTCCGTAAAACCTAAAATTGTATTTTTTATATAAAAACGATTAAAAATCAGAATTAACTCCATTAATATATATATTAAATGTAAAAATTTACTCCCTGACTATATATATTCATAATTAACGACATGGAAATTTGAGTGACACTACCATATAACTAGGTTACTGAAGTGATCGAACAAAACTGAAGATGATTCATCCTCCTTGTATGATACTAATATTTTATTACTTGAAGGGAAATATTTACCAACGTGTAAAGATATGTTAGATATAATTCTATCTCTATTTCTATTAGTATTTACTATTATTGAAAGATATATTATACTGTAATGCTCGTCGTCACTTTTATATGTTATTGAAGATTGGTTGCTCCAACGCAGTAGTTTCACACGATCTGTCGAACTTTAATACTTCGTCGAATGATGTTTTTCGTCGATATTTTAGATATTTTCAATTCAAATGCTACTACAAAAGCTAGTTATATAATATTTTGTTATTCGATTTGAATAATCTATATAATCAAAAGCTAGAAATAATACAATGCTAATAAAGGAAATATTATATTTTTTTATTAGGAATTATCATTGAATACAAATAAATACATATTTGTGCACGTTATCGAATAACAAACTATTATAATTTTACAGTTTAAGATTGCTGCCATATCTAATTGAAAATAATATAAAATCTGGACTCTATATTATAAACGGTTCTTGATATTTACGTTCAAAAATCGAGACCATTGAGTAATAACGAAAGTAATGCGAGTCATAAAATATCTCGCAAGTGCCTCACGTTTCAGTTTATGTTGATAAAACTATAAATTTTATTTGTTACTAGCTAATACTCGCTAGAAAATAATTTAAATAACAAAACAAACTGAAAATATATTGACGATTGAAAGATGATACATACATACATACATACATATGTAGGTACAAATGGAGGTAATTCACGACAATTTTATATATATTGCTCTTGAAGAATTTATTGTTTAATCAATTTACCTGCAGGTCACATCGAGCCGTTTTAAGTATCCGGAGATTGGCTTTATATAGTTAATGCTCAGTAGTTGTGTAGAAGTTAAATTATTTTTTAAATATATTACTTTATATATTTTAAAACATGTGTATATAAAAATATACAACGAATATTCTTCTAAAAGTATAATTAGGTCACACGCATAAAAAAAACGTTGCTCAATCTATGATTAAAGTTTGTAAAACAAAATTTTAAAGTACTCGTATATATTATTATATTTTTTATTGATAGAAAATTAATAAAAGATTGATATTAGGAGGCGCATGATAGTGTGGCGCATACTCTGTAAATTTGTAGATAATTATTTCTAATATGTATATAATATATGTAAAGTTATAGTTTAAAAGGCATAAAATAATATATTCATATTGATAATAATTCTTATTTTTTTCTCTTACAATTTTTAATGTTAAGCGATTTCTTAATATAAATCAAATACATATAAGCAAACCAAATATGAACTATGGTTTTTGTAAGTATCGAAAGAACGCAAGAATCGCAACCTAGGAAAGGACAATAAGCGACATAGTTAATATAAAAATACTTCATACTGAAGTCATGTTACGAAATTACTCTGAAGGACATTTTCGACGTTTACAAGAATCTGTTAGACCGTCGTGGCGCAGCGGCACAAGTTACGCGACGGTTGTGGGTTCGATCCCGACTCGAGGAAGTGAAATATTTATCTACGTTTATATTTCGATTTCTTCGCTCTAGTGTCGAAGCAAAGTGTCGGGTTTAGTTCTGCCACTCAACAATGCGTGCAGAAATCGGCAGAAAGTGGGGAACGTTAGGTTCCCTCTGCCTACCCGGCTGTGTGCGGGATACAGCGTGAAGAGTGCGTGTTTAACATTCCTGAGAGAAAAATAGTCTTAAAAAATTATGTAATCGATCAAAATTAATGGAATACGCATTAGAACGGCAGAAAAAAATAGAAAAAAAAAATAATTGGAAAATGTCGTTTTTATTTAGGTTTATATTAGACATCATTTCCAGATGCCGAAAATATTTTGTGTCAAATATAAATACAAAGTTGAATTTGTAGGTAACGTAATGTAGGTTTTCATACAATATCTTACTAGAACTGTATTTATACGCGTAAGTTAATATTTTTAAATACCTATAAAGTAGTTAGGTTTTTGGTACTGTACAAATATATTTAATTATATAAGTCATTGTGTACTTTGCATTTCTACACCTATTTTGTTTTTTAGAGTAATATTTGATTTTGTCGCGTGGTAATCGAACCCACAACCTGAACTGTTTACAGTCACACGATTGTGACCCTGCGCCACGACTGGCGTCATAAAGATAGTGAAAATAGCTCCGCTTTTACAACATAAGTAGAAGAAAAAGCTATATGCGCACGTGCTTTACTAAAGTTATCTTAGCCACAACGTGTTATAATAGATCTTTCGATAAATGTCACGTACTAATAATATAAGTGCTACTAGCTATTAGCCCGGCTACTTAATATATCAGACTTCTATAACAAAAATTTTATCCATTATATATTATTTTTTACTTTAGGAAAACCGTTAATATATATGTAATAATTGCTATAGGAATTATTTTGGTACTTTTGATTTTTCACCTGGATACAAAATATCTAATTCTTATGAATATTTTGTCGTGCTTAAAATACACATGTCGGTATCTCTTTCAATACCAGAAAATATATTACAGATATAAATATATATTCTTATATGTCAAATAAGATTGAAGTCAATTTAAATTCGGTCCATAGGATTCTTTAAATGGGATACACGAACGGAGTCGCTAAAAGCTACTGGGTAATGTTTAACTTTCAAAGGGAAAATGCTTGTCGGTGGCTAAAAATAGTCTAACAAACGATTTTTAATAAAATAATTTAATTTGATATTGAGGCTATACTATCTATTGATGTGACGCAGTGGCACAGTTGTAGCTGTGAGAGCGACGTTTGTGGGTTCGATTTCCAATCGAGGAAAATAATAATTTTATATATTATTTTCATCTCTTGCATTGCTTGCATTGCAAAGCGTTGAGTTCCACCACTTAACATGCAACGTCTCGAAAATTTGACAGAAAATGGGGAACGGAGTGTCTTAGCACTAGGCTAGCTCTCACTACCCTGCTATATGTGGAATATAGCGTAAAGCTATACGAAAAAAGTCTTCCATTACGCGAACTAATGATAAAAAAACAATAAGAAGATTTTAACGAACAATATCGATAACGAACTCAATAAATTTTTATAATATGCATATATTATAGAAAGTCCTTTTGGTTATCTCTCTTCTTCTCTAGGTCTTACTTATCTAGGTTACATTCGTTGTATGCTAGGTTGAAATCGTAAAAAGAACATGTTACGCTTGCACCCTTTTAGGATAAAAGAAGAAAAATCTATACTGTTTCCTGCTTTTTGCTGAAGTGGGTGGAACCACTTTTCACGCTAAAATATACAAAACATATTGAGTATACGAGAAGGGAATGCGAATGTGTAAGTGTGACGACGCCATTGTGTATTGTGTGTTCAATTGCCTTTTGTGGAAAATATTTAATCATTAATCCAAATGTCCAAAAAAGAAATATTTTTTAATATTTAAAATAACTTGTTCTTGATAACTCTAATGTATTACGTTGATCGCAAATTTGCCGTACAAATTCCCACAAATTGACGCGTAATATGGATGACACGAACATTAAACCGGGTAACGCAGTTACGCAGTTGTAAAATCGATAAACTTCGTTAAAATTCATCAAACTAGTAGTGTGATGATACCACTACGTGGGTAACATTCAAAAATCGACTAAATATGCTGATTTACTTTTTACATTTACCTCTGTAAATATTAACGTTTGTTGAACATGAAATGAGACGCGTCAGAACTGTTCTAGGAGACAAAATACGGTATTGAGTTCGGTTCGATTTGACTGAAAAGCGGAGAATGTAGTGTCTCCGTATAATAGATTTTTTCTACCTACTCTCGTATATTCTGGTCAAAACGTGAGACTGAAAAAAATAAAACAATACTCTTTTTAGTAGTAATGCATCACTTTCACTGCACCGCACACTGCAGGGCAAGTAGAGTGAACCGAGGAAACGGAGTATCTTATACTCCGTTCCTTCCACCAGTTTCTGAAGCTTTTAGCTTGCATACCAGGACAAAAAAAATTAAATATTGAGTGTATCGTTTTCTCGAGTGGGGACCGAGCCCATAAACTGTCATGAATACAGTCGCACGTTTGTGACGTGACTTGCTTCAACTGGGCTCCCTGGCCTATTTAATTTTAAAAACGTATATGTAGTTTCAAAATATGACTTAATTTGCTTAAATTTTGGTGGGAAATTGCATACTGAATGAATAAGAACTAGCTTATACTGACGCTTTGTCCTTTATTGGCCACTCATAAGTCGTAACAGACCAATACAATTGAAATGGCCTATTGTATCGAATGAAGTAAAGTCACGGGGAACACTAAACTAAACTAAGTAAAGATAACTTGTTTACATGGTAAAGAAAACAACTTAAAAGACATTTAAATAATACACAAAATATAATTGACGTATTTCTTTATTTTAATACGTTTTTCTATCTATACAAAGTTTTGACTAGTTATAAACATTTTTACGACATATACTCGTACTTCCTATAACATTTCACTATTAAGTCTCAATATATTTAAATGTACAGAATTAAGCTTTAAGTAACATCAAAACACATAAGTGTAATAAACCGGAAAAAACACCACCAAGTCGAGTCAGATGCGTCCACCGGGAGCTCCGTGCCAATTTCATGATTGTAGGTCAACGGCAACTACACACACTTACAAAAGTTAATGTAACCGGCGTTTGCACTATAGTTTGTATGAAATTTACTATAAATGTAAATCGGTAATAGTTCTACTCTTTGATATATGAAGAAAGTATAAAATTACGAATTTTTCTTTCATTTGTCATGTAAGTTCTCATTTTTTACCAAATTTCATAAATCTAGATAAACGGAAAATACCCTATAATATTAATACCAAATGTATTAATTTCAACTTCATATCTCCACGTGATATTAAGTAAATAGTTAAGTATTTATCCAAAAGGCTATGTTTACACATATTTATGTAATAACAGTAGGTATTTAATTTTAAAGAGAGAGCCTAATGTCAAAACACTCTTACGCCACATTTAACCTTTAAAAAATACAAAATACACTCAAGAAAATAAAATGAAATAGAAGCATTATATACAAATAAATATTTACATACAATCCTAAATAGAACATGTCTAACAGTTTTCAATTCAATGTGTACAGATTATAATTTTCACGATATATTATAAGTATTTCAAATTTAAAAATATGTTAAAACTAAACTATTTTTATAAATCTACTAGTAATTTTCATTAGATTTTAATGTAAAAATATAAGATTATACATCAATCATATATTATATATAAATTATATTTATGTATATTTATCCTTATTCTTAAGTATAACCCACATTTCGCCACAATTCCCGAAGGAGGGTCTAAATATTGAAGACTTTCATTTAATGAGTGGGTACCATTAACCACCCCACCCCATAAGAGCCAGATTACAATGGACCTTCCGATTATGTGAAATCTCAATATACTTCAACAATTGTATAATATTAGAGTTATAAATGTATAATACATTTAAAATTGACCGTAATAATTTTGATATTAAATTACTTAGTATACATACAATAAAATTAAGTATTGTATGTATAATATAGTAGTAAATTACATGCAACACCACTCCTTATTAGAATTAACTGTATTTTGACGTTTAAAAGGTGAAAACGTATTATTATACGTAGTGGTTACCCAAAACTATGACAATAGAAGTTTTTTATTTGTTCTTGAAAGGTTATATCGATAATAAAACGATAATAATAACTATACCCCGATAATGTCAGGGTGGGCAGAGGAAATCTAGTGTTAAGACACTCTGTTCCCTACTTTCCGTCAAATTTTTCGAGGCATTGCGGGTTGAGTTGCAAAATTCAACTTCGAACTCAACTCAACTTAAAATTGAAAATATTAATTATTCGTTCCATCAAGTGGGGAACCGACAACCGTCGCGTAACAGTCACACTCTTGTGCCGCTGCGCCATGACGGCATCACATAGCCTAATACTTATTCACTATTAACAGTCAATGGACAGACGGTGTAAAAGATTTGGACGATTGACCGAAAACTGAATTGCGACTGTCGCAATAAAAGACACCATTAATTTTCATTATGTCTCGTCATTACGAACTTATATATGCAAATTACATACGTCTACTTGACTACCTAAGATATTTTTATATATTACATGTATATATAAGAAATATATAACATTTTCATTTCTTGCATGGCATTCCATTTAAACTTCACCACTAAATAAGTATAAATGTAATTTTTATATATACAATATATTTTTAATATACAAAAGAACTTTTATGTAGTGAGTTTTTATGATTTATAATGTAATTACAAAAATCAAATGTATTTTCTTTTCAATTAACAATTTATAATTAGTATAATTACTTAATACTAGACATCATTTAAATATATTGCGTTTATATAAACCATTAAAATAATTGTATTAATGTCTTGCAATTTTCTACTTTTTATATACATACCTATAGTAAATATACCTTTCGCTTATGGCAGAGAATCTATTAATTAAAGGCTAGAATTTATAATCGACTATTATATATAAACATATTTGCTTTAGTTCAATAGTACGTTAATTAATTAATTCTAACGTCGCCAACCTCTGCCTCCTTTGTCTCAGAAATCCTATAATTGATATAATTTTACACAAACAAATCAACAAGTATTTATTTAATTTCTAACATAACACAGAATAAATAAATGTATATATATTTAAAATATTTCAGTTGTAATACTATCGCTTCTAAGGAAACTTCGACTATCAAAGTTTGCCAAAGTCTTCCCTATTATACTCTTCACGTTATTGATCCTGCAACCATACGATGTTCATTCGATTGACGATTTATATTTATTGGCTTATATATTCACAATTGTGCAGCCGTCTCGACTGCGGACCGGGGTCGCTACGCTTTCACCGTGGTGGTGGTGGTGACTCGCTCGCTGTCCTGGCGGCCCAGCGATGGTCGCAGCTTGCCTGCCAGACGAGTGAACGTTGAACGAAACTGTCGGCTCATGCTGCAGTACAGTACAAAGTTTACCGCAGATCCAACTAATGCCATCAAATCCATGACTTCACCTGGTAACGAATATAATGTACATTAATATATTTAATAATCAGTTATGAGAATTCATTTTGACAAGAAATTCTTCTTTACCCAAAATGGTAGCCAAAAATTGGTCAAAATTCAAATAAAGAATATTGAATATTAAATAATATTGAATACGTAATATTGAATGGGAGGATAGAAAAATAAAAAAATCATAGGTATTTCATAGAAAATAAAATCGACAACCACAAGTAGGTTTAAAATACTGTTATTTAAGTTAACAGTATTTTTTAGTCGGTCAGATTAAAATATAGTTATCTACAAAGCCCCTATATTTTGACGACATACAGTGGAGTGTATACTCGTATATCTACTGGCACTCGCTGGATGGGATAGCGGGTGAAATGCTGCACAGAGATTTAACCATACCGGAACAAACAGCACTTAGTCAATAGAATACTCCCTGTAGGGATCAGGCCCTCGTAAATTATGCTGTAACTTATTTAAAGTACCTACACCCATAACAAAGAAAACCTTCATTTAATTTTAAAAAGAAAATTGCGAATAAAATATAGGTATTTAAAATTCATAGTTCATATTAATATTATATTATATTATATTATTCATAGTCAAATATTCATATTATTATTTTTTTATTAATTATAAATGTTTACATTTAATCAAAGAAAAGGTTTTTACTATCATGGGACTTGTAAACAAATACAAATTACTTCTTGAATTTTTTTATTAATTGAAAAAATACGTCGGTAAACATTAGTAGTAAAGTTGCTTATTACAATCATATCAGGCCTTCTCTTCTCTTTTTATTATATTAAGCCATGAAACACGTGTTCAATTAAATATTTCTAAGAGCTGAATGCGTGCGTCTGTCTGTACCTCAATCAGTGGGAACATCTCCTTTTATATATATAGATTTCATATTATGTTATGCCTTTTTATTAGAATAACACAGCTTTTAAATCATTCATCATTGATTATATTTATTTTTCTTTACAAATTGGTTCCTAACTAAAAGAAAAATCTTTCTGCGTTTAAAAAAAGACATAGAAAAATAGATCCCATTTTACTTTAACTTGCAGTCAAATTGGCAGGTAAAGTAGAATTTCCCTTACCTTGCATTGTCTAACAATACCCTTAGGAGAAATATATTTGACGACCCAAAAGAATTTAAATAACATATTTCGAGGGATTGGAGGGTTCGTTCACCACACTATAAAGCTGGTACATTTGTTCTGAAGTTTTACTGCAGGGCATCACGGTTTTCCAAAGGCGTTGTATAAAGTAGGTATTTCCTTTACTAAATATGTAAATTGTAAACTTATGTAATTCTTCATGCCAATGCAACGAAACAGATATTTTTTTAGGTGTTTTATCAAACTAAATACTTTATATCTATATCTATAAAAAAAACTTTTTAGTCACGAACAGATTAAAATAAAACAAACACTAGATGTTAAGGGAAAAAAAACACAAGTGTGTAGAGTACAGACATAAAGCAGCTTCACACTGTATCCCAAATACAACAGAACAGAACAGAAACAGGGTAAGCAGAGGGAATAGCAGGGTAAGCGAGTTCTGGAATCTTTTCTTAACATCAGGGCGATCAAATGAAAATATAAATATTCAACTTCCTCAAGTGGAGATCGAACTCACAACCAGCCTACGACTAGCCTCAGACCGGTGTCTGATCAGTTACAAATATGTTACAATAGAGACTAATGGCCCTCACACAGCTTCGCCTGCAAATTTTTTATAATATTATATATGTGTTCATATTGAAAATTGGTTGATTATTTTAATACGGATATCTGAACAGATAACCGTTAAGTGTGCGATAGTTCTATCACACACTTAGCAACTGATAATTTAAATCTATTGGGGTTTTATATGAATGTTGCTCGCAAAAATTGCCGTATTTGATAGAATAAAGTTTAGTTATTTATTTTATATATATCTCTAGGTACGCGGTCTCTATCGGTAATGTAAGTCCCATAAAAATCAGTTTCCTGTTCCGAAAATAGACCGGAAGAACGACTTTATTAGAACTTTATAACTGCTAAGTTAGTAACTCGAATTTTGTATATAATATGGACCAAGATTTACTTGTTTTACAAATTGGATTCTCTAAGAATTTTATTTATTCAAGTACGAGGTAGTCGTAGGTAAAATCTGTATGGACAATAGTATTTACATTACTTTAGGCATTGCCTACGCCCCCAGGTATTCTATACATTACCAAAATATTGATATATTTTGGAAGTTTATAGCAACATAGATTTAAAATTTTAATTTCGAAAATTTGGAATTATTTATAGTGACATAAATAATTTATATTTTACATACAAATTTCAGAAATGATGTAGCGTTTGAAAGAATTCTATATTCAAATCTATATTAATAATATTTCTGTATTTAATAAATCTTTGCGTTTGGCAGAGCTGATCTGAATAAAATCCGACTCAATCACGAATGATTTGCTCCTTACTCAATCATCGACTTAAAACAAATCACCTAATGGCTCTTTTATGTTCGATCTTCAAAGAATTTTTTTGGAAATATCCAAGGTTTCAATTGACTATAAACAAAATATAAACAGTATCAATCAGATCTTCGACACATTCTTTTAAAATGTTTTAGAATTAAATACCAATATTTAATTTAAAAAAAAAACTCGTGATTGGAAAGTGAAACGCTTATTAATCTTTTTTACATAAATGATTACAGTCTAGGAATGGGCAGAGCTCGAATAATTAAAAATAATAATAAAGCACAAAGATTTCCGAAGTATCAAGTACAGGAAAATGTTAATATTATATAATTAAGAAGTGAAGTGAAACAAAAGAATATTTAAGAGGAAATTAAACAAGAGGAAAATAATTTTAATACAATCTTTCAATAAAACAACGGAGACGTCAACGTTGGACGCCTACAAATTTAATTAATAAAGCTAAAAGACTGAAAAATAATGAGGTATGTCTGTTGATACAAAAATACCAGTAAGTGTAATAATTGTGTTAATAAATAAGTAGAAAGAGAAAATATAAATATTCAAAACGATAGAGATTTGCGCGTATCTGATGATATAACTTTCATGAGAACCGCGGAAAATTAAATAAATTATTATTAAATAATTCTCAGCATCAGATACTATATATATATATAGTAAATATTACGAAAATATTTGAAAAAAAAAACGTAAATCAATACTCGAACCAAATCACGCGTTTGTCGAAATTCTTATATGCTTTTTACAATTTGTTTTTTATTATTAGAATCAACAATTTAAAAGATTATTCTTAAGAATAATCTTTGAGATATTTTAACATTTCTTTTTAAATGTTAAACGTAAACTAAGGAAAGAAAAATATTAAGAAACATTAAAATTTGAATTTAAACCGCTTGTTCTTGATCTACTCAGCAAATCTCAACTTATAAAACGTTTTATTCCAATAGGACAAAGCCAGCTCAGTTGTGGCGCAGGAGCAATATGTGACTGTAAACGTGACTGTCTGAGGCCGTGGGTTCGATCACCACTCGAATAAATCGATGTCGATTCAAAGCGCGGATGAGTTCTATCACTCAACACCCAATGCCCTCTGGTATAAGCAGAAAATGGAGAATTGAGTGTCTCAACACTAGATTCCTACTGCCTACTCTGCTGTGTGCAGGAATACCCTGTGAAGTTAGAAAAATAAAAAGCATTAAATTCGCTTTTTAATATTAAAAATAATGTTAAGACTTTGGATTACATACATTTGGTTACTGTAACATATTTTAACGTCCCACGTTTCAGTAATAAAAATACGAATATTTTTGAATATTTAAATAATTACCGTGCGCCCCGCAGGGTGATACACTGAGCCACTTCTGACGTTTAATTCACAAAAATCCGTTCACGTCGCGAACATTATTCAAATCCAACGTCGACGCAACCAAAAGGTTAAATATATTTACAATTGCTTTTATCTAAGCACATTGAGAATCCATTTAAATAAATTCTGCCCAGGCGAAGGGCTCTTATGGCAAAAACGTTATACTACAAAAAGAAAACAAAAACAAATAAACAGATTATTATTTGTATCAAAATCTATAAAAGGTTTATATAAAAAATATCATATATTTTTTTTGGTAACGAAGTCAACACGCATAACAAAAGTATGTGTACACGCACTTCTGCCTCATTTTCGGACAAAAAAAGGTAAGAAAGTATCTCGTTCACGTAATACATTTGTGCCCGTAATATTATTTAAGTGCCTTCTACGACGTGTCTACGAGCAAGGGATCGTAAAATTTATCGAATTCAATCAAGACCTCAGGGAACACCCTGACTTTTTATGACGCTACTTAAATTACAATAAAAAATAAATATACAGACTTCACGATCGCGAAAACTATATGTAGTGTGAATAAAAATTACATTAAGACAAATATGCCTACCGTTTAAGTATTTAGTTATATATTTATTGTTAATAGACTATTTATTATGGCAAGTATGGTTTGTATGAGATATGTTATTTAATACAATAAGACCATTATATAAGTCAATGCAATTTCCAAAATTAGAAAAGTGTTGTTAATTAAATACTTATTTTCTTATTTTCAAAAATAAAATCAATATGTACAAATGTGATTTTTAAATTGATAATATATATTAAGATAATTAGTCCTTACATAAAATTTCTTACAACTAAATAGAGATATATATACGTATGTACACGTGTTCGAGTATATTACTCGTAAAGTTCCAGAGATTTAATTGTGAAAAGGGGCTTTTCTTATGTATATGTCTCTTCAGGCGAAAGATCCCTCATTATCACAGAGGCTTGCTAATAAGTTAATGGCAAAATTATTTAACAAATTACAGCGAAATATAAAGCAAAGACAGAATAATATTACTTTGCGACTTGGATAACATACCTAACAACTGTATGAGGCAAATATTACATTGAAAAGGCATGATCCTGTTTTTTTGGACGAAAGTAATTTGCAGTACAACAAAAGACGTGGATTTAACTTCCATTTGAATAAATCTTTAAAATTATGTAAATTTAACTTCTTTTAAACGACCTTTACAATTTCCACCCAAATGTATGTGATTTTAGATTCCGTCCTGTGTTGTCTTAAAAATATTATATGGTTCTCTACTATAATATTAAGAAATTTACAATAGTTGCATTAATTATTTTTTTATACTTATACTTACCAAATGCGTAGTAACACACTTGAAAAAGATGCGGTGCGATGGCAGTCAGGAGGCCGAACAGGGCTTGCGGCAGTTCCGTAGCGAGGAATAGTCCAAGTAATGCTACGAGCATACGTGTCGTACGATCAGTTCGACCGCCGCTCCTCTTGCCGCTATCTTCGTTG
Source organism: Heliconius aoede (assembly GCA_037355905.1). Classification (NCBI taxonomy): domain Eukaryota; kingdom Metazoa; phylum Arthropoda; class Insecta; order Lepidoptera; family Nymphalidae; genus Heliconius; species Heliconius aoede. The sequence continues at coordinate 260,047 of JBAIZZ010000347.1, read as the reverse complement.
AGACGAGCTTTTTCACCCTGCACAAACATAATATATATACAATTATTTAATGCATTTATAAGAATAGACTGGACTAGACTCCACTAAGAGTGGCTTCATTATAAATAAACAAAATATGTTTTAATCAAAGTTGGCATCAAAAAATTAACGATCATCAGCATCATTAAAAATTTTACCTCATTCGTCATTATAGCAGATTTCTTCAACAGCTTTTGCCTCCTTCTATCGCTCGATTTCATTTTCAATATAAGGCATATACTTAGAATCGATAATACTATGCATGGAATCAGTTTTAGAAAGACACTATAAATCCAAAATATAGCAGTCAGCAGGTGTTCATTTTGAGTCATTGATATAGCGAATGTTGGTTCCTTATGTATCGAATTGTTCAAAAAATTTGTTACATTTATTGTACTATTAGTGGTCTCATCGTTGTGTCCAGGTAACTCTTGTATAGTCATTGCAAAATATATAGGGAGACAGACAACTGGACATACAATATATGCCACAGCTATAGCTATATTCGTATTTGTTCTATTACAAAGGGTTTTGTTCCTTTGCGGAAATTTTATTGCCACAAACCTCCAAACTGCCAAAGTTATAGTTAGCCAGATGGAGATAGTGTGGAAAGTTTGACTAAATATGGAATGAAAGTATACAAAAAGCGCCCACGCATACGAATTGCGATTAAGAGGTTCAGCAATATTCGTGTATATGTGGAGGGCCAACGGTATATAGTCCATCATAACTAGGAGATCTGCAAAAGCGAGTGCAGTTAAAATGGAATTAGTAGAAGACATCATCTCTTTGCGACTTAAAACTGCTATGTTGACAGAATTGGCGACAGAACCGAGCAAACATATCATAAGCGCTATATAACCGTGGAATTTCACGTAGATACGTTGGAAATTTGGTCCACCAGGGTCACAATATGCCACCACGTGGTCACCGCCGGCTGTCGTGACAGACATTGTGATATCTTAAAAAGTTTCTGAGTAATATTCCAGACAGCAATAAACCATCCTTGCGCCGTGACACATTTACTGGAAACAAACAAGCTATATTAGAATGATTGAATAAATTACGTTTCGTTGAATATCAAAAAAAAATCTGATATATTTCATCATATTACATCTTACTGCCTATATTATCACGTCTAAAGAGAGTATTCGATGAATATTTAGTAATTGAAGAAAAATTGATTCTCTACTGAGCTGATTCCGAGAGTGTATAATAAAATAAAGTTACAAAAAAATATCCTTATTTGTTTGTAAGCTTAATTTATCTTCACGTATCCTACGTGTAGCAGGTTAGGCAGAAGGAGCCTAGTGCCCGGAGCACTTAGCACTTAATACTTGCCGCCGAATTCTTGAAACATTGCGTATTGAGTAGCGGAACTCAACACCTTGCTTTGCCTTGATATCATAACGAATAAATGATAATATTAAATATTTCATTTCTTTGAGTGGAAATCGAACTACCAGTCTGCCGCGTTTAGTCACATGCTTATGCCACTGCGCCACGACTGGCCTCAGATTATTATGGAGCTTATTCTATACACGCATATATTTGGTAGGACAATCAAATGATATAATTTTAACGAAAATTATTCCAATAAATTTTTTTTACAACTAAGATTTTTTTTTAATAAATATTTCACTCCTCGAGTGGAGATCGAACCCACAACCCTCGCATTACAGTTACATCCTTGTGTCGCGCCACGACGGCCTCACAAAAATTTGTGAATATTAAACGAATAAATGTTTTTACTTCATATATTGTACGCATTTAACATATAAAAGTAGCTCATTTAACAGTAAATTAATAAAAAAATATAAGTGCTAAATTTGTTTAACCATAAGTAGTTTAATATTATAAATTGGAATATGATGTTGCTGGCTCTAATCACTACTGGTTTGGAAAAAAAGAGAAAAATACATTTTTTAAATAAAATTTTGGTCAGAGTTTTTCATAATATAAACATTTTCAATCTTTTCCTTATTTAAATTAAGATTTCTATAATTTTTTTAAGTAAAGGTAATTTGAATACTATTTATCAAAAATTATATCCATTTGCTGCTCTTTGTATTTCTGAGGCCGCCTCAGGGCTTACACCCTGTAGCCGCCCAGTGCACAGAAAATAAAGCTGTTAAAAGCTTTTGCACTAATTAGCTACACATTATAAGAAATTCACCGCGTAATCAAAACCTATAAAGCACTTCCTGTGGACCTATAATTTCTAAATTTGGCAAGAAGTGAATACTGTAAGTATTCACTTCTTGCCATACAAATAAAAGAAAAAAATCTAAAACCTTGAAATTTCTATTTATGTTACATTACAGATAGACCATTTGAAACATATTTATAGTTCAGTTTATACACAATGAGCACAGGTCTGCAAACTTACGTTTTTCAACTTTTATAAAGTTGTACTTCCCATTGACCTAAAATCCTGAAACTGATATGGGTCCCTCGGTGGGCAAGCGTGACTCTTACTTGACCTATATTTCGAATATCTTTTCACCGATACTCTACTTGACATAGTTAGTGGATTTTTATTCTTCTTGTATTAACAATATGACGTCTGGTTATCGCTGGTGAACTTCGAAATACAATGTAAAACAAGTCTAATACGAAAGCTTTTATCTCTTCAAGACGTACTATACGAGTGATAGTGCTGTGACGATATCAGTGTCGTCGTATATCAAGCCTTAAAGAAAACCCATTATAGAAAAAGCTCAACAAACAGCTATAGTCGTAATATGGATAGGTATTTTATCACACATATGCTTTTAATGTGGAGACCGAAATAGGGAAAAAAAAAGCATTAAATATAATTTCCATGACGCTGACGTTATTTTAGAAGTCACACGAGACCATAATACTTTCATATTATTATGTAAATGTAAATTATTAAAGACTCCCAGTGGATACTCAGAAACCTCTATTTATTTAGCGTCTCTTCTGAAGTTAAATTATTGCAAGTATAATATCACTGTATCTTATTATACGTTTATTGCTAGAGATCAATTCCATACTTATATACAAACAAATAAATAATATATACTTACATACATTACGATAAACACATTTTTTGTTTTTTAAAGGAAAACTTAGAAAGTAAGAAAGGACACGCCTATACAAAATAATTTCTAACAATAGATTATTTCACATAGTTTTATTCACAAACGAATCTCATAATGTATATTACTTCAAATAAAGTTATAGCAATATATAATATGTAGATAGCACTTATAATAAACGCTGTGATAACATTTGTAATAAAAAAGTATATATGAATGTATCGATGTGTGAATTGCCTAAAACGCTTTCATGTGAACATTAATAAAATATTTACTAACTTCATGCTGTATCCCATCCACAGCAGGATAGGCAGAGGAAACCTAGTGTCAAAACACTACGTTTTTCATTTCCGAGTGAAAAAAATCAAGATATTTACTAAACATGGCAAAAGACAGATTAAATATGAAGAAGTAACTCTAAAACCCTCGTCAGTAATAAATAGATAAAAGCATTATGTGGTATTATCGAGGAACTCGATATCTATCAAAGAGATTTTATAAAGTTATTTTCGTGAAGAATCTTGCAATTAGATTTAAACTTTGCACTTCGTCTCAGTACATAGTCTTGTGGACTTGAGTGTACTTGTGGATTGTTGAACTAACAAAGGCATTAAGCTTCATTCAAAATGTCTAACGTTAATACTTTGAAAGCTTAAACCCTAAAGTTTACTGTTTAAACATTGGCTTTTAATAAACAATAACAGTGATTAATGCCATTTTTTTCCATAATCTACAGTATTAAAAATTATAAACTTAGATCATCGATAATTGTTATAAACATATATAATTATGTAGAGGTAATTAAGACTCAATTGGACAGCTCCAGAACGATATGATTATGGCTCCGTTCTTCTCTCGGGGGAACGATTTATTTTCGTTTCCTATTTAGAACTGTCTGTGACTGTTCTGGTGGAAAATGGAGACTGTGTGGATATCTTTACAGTAGATACTCCTCTACTCCCCTCACCTAACTTTCTATATGAGATATTGTTGCAGAAGTAATAAAAAAATCTATGAAAATTTAAATCAAAATGTAACTTAACTAAAATAATGTAACTTTGATATCAGTATAATATTATATTATTACATAAACAGTAGTCGCTATTTTTTTATGAACTCTTAAAAGAATAGGTATGCAAGACATTATTTATAAAAGATTTCTTCTCGATAATTGTCGAAGGCTTTAAAGCTTCACACTACACGAAGGCCACGTTAACATAGTACACGAAGTTTTCTATTTCTTTTCCCTCTAAATTGCACTTCAAGCATACATTACGTCTCCCCGAGGGAGGTGAAACTTCGTATTCTCGTAGCGGTCGGTGTACTCTTTTATAGTACTTTAATGCTATTACGACACATATAATAACATACTGGTTACAAAAACTATCGGCATAACTAACATTCTTCGTAACAACTTTAATAATTCAATTATTATAAAAAAAATATATGGTTATTATTAAGTAGTAAACTGAAAATCTGATATTATCAGAGAATATATAAGAGGACCGTCCAATATAATAGGTGCATTTAATAAAATACGTGTATATTTTACCCAAAAATTTGTAAACGAAATATATGATAAGAAAAACATACACAATCTATAAGTATAATATTGACTATATATAATAATAAAATATAAATATATTATTGAATCAAAAATATATATTATTAGGTTAGTAAAACCTTAAACGTAACATATATTTATGTCAACTTGTTACAGTTACAATTTGCTAAGATGTCTCACGGAAAATATGTTCACATTTTTTGGGCAAAAGAAGTGGATAGCTAGAAAGAATAACATGGCTGACTGGAGCTTTAAGCACATAATCGGTCTACGTCTACGGATACAGATACTTTTAACTAAAATATTATTTTTTCTTCTCAGGATGATTTATATTTCTAATAATGTAGAAGTAATGTATACTCGTATTTCTTATTTACGCACTTCGAATTCACGCTTGTGAGGTTGACGCGTCTTATCGTGTTTATTTTATGACAAAATCGGATTTTATTTTTAAAAAACGCTTCGTTAATGTTAGGAAATTATTATAGAAAGCTGTGTGTAAACTCGTCATACTCGTAAAATGATGTTTTATTATGATGGTCTTTGTATCGCACAGAGGTCGGGTTTTGTAGAAATCCAGTTCTTATTTAGCATTACGCAGATTAACAAATTTCAAACCTGACAAAGTTTTATTTTTTGTTTGTTTTTTTGTTATACGTACATTTATTTTATAGACTAGATTAAACTAGACCTATATTACTCAGCTTGTAAAATCATTCAGTATAAAATTCAAGCTAAAGTAATTAAGTGAGCAAATATATTTCTCGAATGAGCACTAACAATACAAATAATGTAAAATCGTCTCTTGTCGTAAAGGCAATTAAAAGTTACCTAACACGTACTCTATATTTAAATCTTTCGTAAAATAAATCCTTAAACGAATCCGTATAATGGTTGTATTCATTAAATTCTAGTCACAAATCCAAGTCTTACAAATATTCAGGCCAGAAGAAATAGTTCTTCTTCTCCAGACTCCAGAAGAAGAACTAGTTCTCCAGCACTCTATTAAACCACAATAGAATGCCATCTTCACCATTTATTACTAACCTGAATGTAAAAATAGATTTAGTTATAGTAGATTATATAATTAATCAAATTTAAGATATAATGCGTAAAAATAAAGATTATAATATATTTCATAAGCAAACACTTTGTATCTAATAATTTCTCAATTCATTTCTTGTTTAAGAGAAATAATAGGCTTTATGATTGATCGTGTAATTTTGCATAAAGATTTATTTACGTAATTTTCATAAATTTCACAGAAGCCATAATACGTATTTTATACGTGAATGAATTACGGCCAAATAACTAAGTTATGGTTTTTTTAAGTCATCAAGTAAATATACTTTGACATTTTTGTTACAAGCATAAAAAAGCGTTCCATAGAAAATTTGATTCAGATTATATTGTAACCACAAAACGTAAGCTCCAATTTAAAAATTCAGGTGGGTAACATATACAATATTTTCAAATAAAACCTCACCGAGTACTAAAAGAATAAATATTACGTTAATTGAATTCAATTTTGAACGTAACCTCAACGGGTTTTATTGTAACTCTCGGTAAAATAAACATTTTGAAAAGTAAGTAAGTACGCTAACAGATGTTCCGGAATGAGAATGTAAGCTTACGCAAATAAATCAAATATATTGAGTAAAGCTCAAATTTTTATTCCCCTATTAGTTTGTAACTTTTTATTAAAAAAAAAAAATTTAATTAAAAAAAAGCTTTAATTAAAATAAAACATCATAATGTTTCTTTTTTTAACATGCTGAATATAATATATATTTTTTATCAACACAATGTTTTTGCCATTAAAAGGAAATCTGGTTCTTTAATCTCATCTCGGATTACCATCGAGGTAATAATAACTTTGTCACAGGCTTTACTGAACCCTATAAAAATATTTTGTAATTTGCGTTATCGTATACATGACATTTTTATCTTATCTAAAATCCTTTATTTGTTATGAGTTTGAGTTTGAGTTGAGCTTTGGTTGAAAGCCTGGTACGATCTAGAAACTTCCGCATTTCAATTAAATCAAGAGCTCTAACTCAATCGATTCCTTAATTTAACTACTTCAGATGTTTGAAGTTAGACACAAGTCTCTGTCAACGTGACTAAGCTTAACTTATTCACTGTTCTATTTTATTATAGATAATAAATTTAAATGACATTATAAATGTAATTATTTATTTTATACGCGTGTTCCCAAGTTTGTTACAAAAGTCCACATTCTCGTACCTACCAAAGCATTTTCTATTTATCTAAAGTTACAATTAATATACAACATTTTTATTCTTATATTAATTATATAACATTTTATGTGTCATTTTAACTAATAATGTCTAATGTAATTTTTTTGTAAGTTACATTTCAAGCGTTAACATTTACACGCTTGTGCCCATGGGCCACAAAGGCCTCAGTGTAAATTGTGTAACGTGTAAAACCTAATATACTATTGTAGGTATATAGATATTACAAAGGTTAAACTACTAATACTATGCCAACTAAAATTTTCATTACTATACGGGACTATCTCGAAATAAAAATATATTTTATATAGTATACGGGGTTCAGTTTTGCCATTTAACACGCAATGCCTCCAGAATTCGAGAGAAAGTAAGAAAAGGACTGGTGTACACTAGGTTCCCTCTGCCTATTTTGCTGTGTGCGGGATACAACGTGAAGTTAATTTTTTTTAATATAAATAAAAGTTTCATAGACTGTTTTAAATTAGGGTTTTTATATTATTTGTTATCCTTTGAAAGCGGACAGTATAAACTAAGCCCACGCTTCAATCTGAAAGCTTATATTAACATCATAAGTAACTCTTAGATTAAAGTACATATTTATTTAATTCAAGACTTTTTTCTACATCTATTTGATTCATTTGAAAAGATAGAATGACTTCTTAGAAATTAACGTTGAATGAAAAATATTAAAATAATTATTCAGCCATAGTTATTATACGACACATCTTTGTATTAAATAAAACGAGAACTTTTTATTTACTAATCGATTGGTATATGAAGACTATTACTATCGCTTAGAACATTAAATATGTTTATAAATAACATTGAAATTGTTTATAAATAATTTCGCTCAACATTAATTCTTATATTAATTATGACATCACAATGTAGAGTATGTCATGTTTGATAGTATCAATCGAAGAAATATGCATAACGCAAACAAAGCCGCTGGAACACAAATGAACAAGAAATAGTGCAGTGAATCTAGTTCTAAATTGGTTTTATAACCTTCATAAGTAGGTTATGCCTATTTACGCCTACCTACTAATTTATATTCTTAAAAAATACGCTTAATGATATTAAAATATTCTAATGTTATCGTAAGGAACAGAACTCGTATCACCTACTACTATAAATAATAATTACTAGTTATTATAAACCAGTCGTGGTGCAGGGGCAGAAGCTTGCCTGTAAACGCGACAGGTTGTGAGTTCGAATCTCTAGTGACGGCGTTGAGTTCCGCCACTCAACACGCAATGCTTCCAGAATTCGGCGGCACGTGGGAACCAAGACTATATTAATGGAAACGGAGTATTTTAATACTAGGTGCCCAGGTTCCCTCAGATTACCCTGTTGTATGCAGACTACAGCGAGAATCATAAAACAATAATTATCTCATTTAAGTATATCGTTAATTTTAAAATCAAAACTCACCATTTAAAAATAAACAAAAACTTATCACAATCACGAAAAAAAATCTATCGCTAACATAAAATAATTCATCAAGATTTCATACAGAGAGAGTAGTAGAGTCGTGACTTGTATGTTGATACAAAATTACGCGATTGTAACGACGGAACGACAGAGTGAGAGTGACGTGAGGGCGTGCTCCTCCAGGGCCGCTCTCATTGTGACTGTTGCAGGCTGCGAGAGTGCCGCCGCCTCCACTGACCGCCCAGCAGGGAAATCGCTGTAAGCCGCAATGAAACGCAAACTACACTTGATTAAGTAGTATATCACTGCTTGTAAAAAATCTTTATTGCTTTTCTTTAACAGCATGAAATTAAAATGGTGTTTGTACTCTGAAAATCTCCCTATTTTCTCTTTTTTTATTTTGATATTACATTTTCACATATTTAGAGAATATAATTTTTGAAAATAAAAAATTATGTGAGTGATCTATTGACTATTTACGGCACAAACTGTGAAAATATTATTGAACACTTGGGAAATATTCATATACTACTAGAAGAAATATCCAATTGTGTTGGCTTTCAATTATCCGTTTAAATTAAACTAGAAATGGGCGAAACGGTGGTTAGCCTGTAATAGTTGAATGAAATTTTAATATATAATTAAAATATTTCATTTGAAAAAAACTTTGAAAACCATTAAGCAACAAAGTAGTTCAAAGAAGCATATTACAAATTCAATTTGTTTTAATACGAAATACAAATGGACTCAGATTCATTTAATATTTAATTTTAAATACGAGTTCTGTCTCCGTAGTCTGCGTAGCGTACGTATACGTAGTGTTTTATACTAGTTATCACCCACAACATTGTAGAGACGAAACCTTCAGTTACAATTCTTTTACTATGGAAGGGTCAGACTGTCGGCACAATGATAGTCACATTGATGTGGGATCACATGGCAGTAATCTCATGGGCTAAGTCCATAATTTAAGATGTTTTTTTTTTTACTGTTTTGATAATTTTTACATCAATTGAAAATTCATAACGACAACCGAACACCATATTATTAAAATTAAACTAAAAGACCTTGAAAAAAACTGTTACTTATAAAGTTATTATAACATATTTTTTATGAAATGAACTACAAACATAGATTGGTTATTTATTTCTGTGACACATTCTTGCTTAATTTTATTCAATATGGTAATAGGACCAAGGGAAGTATCTCTATAGATTTTGATTACGCGGTGAATTTTAAACAAAATGCAGTAGAAAATACGCTCGTATTTTTTGATTGCACTGACTTAGAAGCTTAATTTTTTTTCTGTGTTCCATGGATCGAAGACCAATGAATACGGTCTTACTGTAAAATATCCGGATATTTGAATTTAATTTCAACTTCCTCCCAAACTTCAGATGGTTTTGATAACGCGCAGATACAGACGGGCAACAAATATTACGTACAAAGAGTTCCGTTTCTTTTTCTTTTGAGATATGAATGATTTCTGTGGAAATGATTTAGGTCCATAGATCATTTATTTCGTTCATACAGAGGGAACTTTGAGCTCTTTTTTTATTTGTTATCATTTAACAATGAAATACAAAAACAACAATATAGATATTAATATATATATATATATATAAAACAACTAAAAAAAAAAAGGTTTGTAACGATGTTAAAAATATTCTTCATTTTTAATTTACAGTAAATAATAAAAAATATATAAATAAAGATTAGCACTATTCATTCTCTATTCACAGTAAATTTAAATAATTAAGAAAAAATAAAGTTAAACACAATAAAAAATTCGTTAATCGATGCTAGACATTAGACATACCGCTCTGAAAATATTAAATAATCAATTTCCCTGTATAGAAATCGAACCGTCGCGTTTATACTCACAAGCTTCTGCCACTGCGTTACCACAGCCTCACGTAGAATTTTATTTTTTTATTTTTAAATTAACTACAGTAGTTTTTATTGATATTTAAGAATTTAAAATAAGAATACTATATCTACAAACTTTTATTTATTCTGTTCAAATAAGTATCTATTTTAAGTTTGTTTTAAAATGTATTGTGCAAATAATAATATAAATTGAATGAAAATAGAGTGCTCCGAGTAGTATTGACACGGAACGACGTGCATGTATGGTATGTGGTGGAACTATGTCTGTGGTGTGAACCCCAGTACTGATAGCAGTTGGAAGTGACGGGAAAGGAATTAGGACTAATACCTGGAGAATGTGCTGAGTTTTTAACTATTTATCGTCGACAATAGAGGTATTATGACGCTAGGGAAAACATAGATGCAAAATTTAATTACTGTTTTAAGGAATACTTTCTTTTCAATATTGAATTATTTAGAAATATTTTGTATTGTATAAATAATTATAATTAATTAGCACTACGTTAATAAAAAACTTGGTTTGTGTTAATTTTTATTTACTTCATAAGTGTAGTAACGTTATTCCGTTTAAAAATATGACTTTTGGCGAAACAGCCTCGTTTTCTTACTTTAACTTAAAATCTGGAAATGCTGACCTTCAATTTGTACACAAAAAATTAGATAATGTCGATCATTCCACAAAAACTGATTCTTTTTCAATACAAGACTGATTCAAAAAAGTAATTTTCAACAACCGGAGATGACACAGTACTGTTACTGACGTGGACTATATTTACACGAAAACTATCGATTACTATTTACAGTTACACAAAATTTTTATCAGAAATATAAATATAAAATGAAAACCAAGTTAAATATTAAGTTTATCTCGATATTTTTACACGTACAGGCGTCATTATATTTTTAAATTTAGTATACTAAATCTAAAAATATAACTAAATCTAAAAATATAACTAGCTTGTAACTGTAAGTAAAATCAACCTAAAAATGTTTTACGTCAAAAGCTTTGTTCGCTTTGCAAGATTTAATTTTATCTTTTGATTAATTGTATTCTTGGTGGGTGTCATGTAGATTGTTAAAACTGGTATTTATTAACGTTTTACTTAGAAATATATAAATAATAATAAAAAAGTATTCATTCGTTTATGAAAACTACTTTATATAAATATATTCAAATTGTTTACTGAACTAACTAATCCACCATCCAAAAACAATGTGTAATTAGTATATATTTTTCGAAGTAAATGTTATAAAAATAAATATATAATTTTTTACGGACGGTTACGGTATTTTTCCATTAGGAATGTATAGGTACAATATATACATTCTTAAAGAAAATGCTCTACAAACAAATTAACATTAACAGAAAAAAAAATTATGTACCTTTTTCCCAAATTATGAACTAAATATTGACATCTAACAAATTTAATATTAAATTCAAATTCAAATACTTATATAATATAATAAATGTTTAAATTCTTGTCGCAGGGATTGGATGTAACGCATGAGCAATCTTCAAATTGAACGATTGTTAGTTAAGTCACGTCTTCATCAGCAAATCTCTTATACCAGATTTAAGGATCCTTAAAGTTACATCAGTTATACGAAGAATTATTACATTAAGATTTTTACAATGTTTGTGAGATATTTTAAATAATTGGAGAAATCGTTTTTAATAAAAATTTGTTCAACATGTTCATAACTGAATATTATTTGTAATTTTTATGCAAAAGTTTTTTTGTTTTTTTTTATTTGGTAACTCTTTTTAACACAACCTTATCCGAGGCGACCAAGGAATTTCGCCAAAGTTTTAAGTTGTTGATGAACTATTTCGAATACGAACAAACAAATAAGTACCAAGTTCTGTGTAAGTAAATTTAGTTTGAAAGTTTCTTATGACGCTGATAAAAGCCAGATGGACAAACAAAGTGCTATCGGATTTGTTCACTTTATATCGATCGATATTTATTCAAACAGTTTCACGTTTTTTCCCTTCATAACACAGTAGACTGAAAGAAACTAGTGTCAATGCACTCTATTCACATATTTCTATCTGAATTAGAAACATTGCATGTTGAGTAGCATGTCCAAAGAATGGTATATTTTTAAATTGGACTTAATAGATCATTTACTTTTATATATAATAAAAGAAGTCCATCGAGTGCTGTGAGTATCGTCCCCTCGACCAAAGCTCGTAAATGTAAAAGCTTTAGATATCTAGACTAGGGACGAGACACTCCCATGTGAGCAATCCATCTCCACGCGTTTTGGCTAAAAAATCTCATAGACTTCCATGTAATTCTAACTACATTGAGTAAGACAATCGTATCAATCAGAGACGATCTATAAGCATTAGACATTAAGAATAAATTTAGTTTATAAAATCTTTCTTATACTATATTAAATGTAAATATTTCCTATTATAAATGTAGTTAATAATAATTAGTAGATGTATACTGCATTTTATGCAGATGGGGCAGCTGCCCTGGTCTCCATGAAAGAGGGATACAAATGAGATTTTTTTTCTTGTCGGATTGGCAAAAGTTTTTTTACTCTCACTGACAATCTCTATACATTACTATCAATTTCTATTTCCGTCGAGTATTTGTAAGTTTAGCCACCCAGTGCAAATTGCAAATTTTTAATTATATCATTTTATTAAATTTCATATATCAGTTATTTTCTTAAATATTTAGTTAATAAACACAGAAAATAATTGACTGTAATTTCTTTTACTAATTGTTTTTATGATGAAAAAACTAATAGTTGTGCTTGATTTTGACCAGTAGAGACCTTCATTCCACTAATCTTATAAGAATATAGAAAGATAGTAAGAAGATGTAAATTGAAAATATATTTTGAACACGCTACCATACCAGAGCTATGAAAATTGAAGAGCATGTGATTCAGACGTTTATACATATTTTATTATTACATCAACTGACATGTCACACCTACGTTTTTACACAATTGAGGTCGTCAAAACACACTATTTTGATAAGAATGACGCAACCCCCCACATATGGATATACTCAGCGAAGCGATCACCGCTGACCATCGTGAAAACTGAATTATACGACGTGGGCTTTCATATTATGATTGATGAATGTCCTTCTTATGTGTGGAGAAGAATAATTGATAAACTTTTGTTGGACATGGAATAATGATCGGTGAACTTATTCTACATGAAAATAAGTGGCATACGTGTGTATATTTATATTTGTAAGATAACTAACAGACGTACCTAATATTACTTAATAATAACTTAATAGACGACAAATTTTTCATTAAATTGTTTAATAAATTTTTTTTCTTCTAAATTCTTTAAAAATCTGTTTAGAAAATAATGATATATCGAAACTCTTAAAGAATTTATTGCATCAATTTTTTTGTTGTAAAACTATTATGTAAATAGCAGAATATGCAGAACGGACCTAAGAAGGCGCTCAAGTGTGGCGGAACTCAACGCCGCGCATTGTCTCTACACCAGAGCGAAGAAATAAAATTTAAAAGATCAGTTTCACACTGTATCCTACAGGGACATGATGTGTAACTGTAAACACGATTGTTTACAATTACATTTCTTGCCCCTGCGCCACACGGCCGGTTAATTATCTTGATTTTCAACAAATCCTTTTATTTAATCTACGATATATCTTATCTGTCTACACAAAATGTACGTAGATATATAAATCTGTTTCTTCATATTACCAACATACTTATTATAACAGCCTGCCACCAAATCTCATGTGGTTTGTCTTATATCAAGCTTCGTAATTTAAAACCGCCATCTGCTCGCACATAAAGGGGTAGTTGAACGCTAACTTTCATCAAGTGTGAAATTGATGTCATTATGTAAAGCCGTCGTAAAGAGATAGCGGCTTGCCTTACATATTAAGCAAGATTAAGTTATTTTTACAAAAAGACTATCTCAAAAACAATTCTTTCATAAGTTACACAATATTTGATACCATGTGAATGAATGAATTGATAATATTTTATTATTTTAACTTGTTTTATTTTATTTACACGATAGTTAATCGATAGTAGGGCTTGGCCATCGTAGCACAATGGGGCAGCTCACTGTAAACAAAAAAATATAGGTTTGACCCCGACTCGTGACCAATTAATAACGTAAATACTAATTTGACGTGATAACGTCTTAAAAATCGAACGCCGGCTGCACGCATGAGAAGGCATAACTCATTGTCACGTTCTGCCTGAACCGAGCGAGCAAGCGAGAGCGTGGTACAAGCGATAGAGAGGCACGATCGCATCCCTTGTTATTTGTAATTAAATAACACATTGTCACTTGTAATTAATCTTTATAATTGAAATAAAAATTGTTTAATTAATGAGTGTAAATAAATGTTATTAAATAAAAAAATTGTGGCGTTTAATTAACTCTAATAATAGTATTAATAGTAATAGTAAGCGATAACAATTAAAGTTCTGCAACTCAACACGCAATGCCTTTAGAATTCGGCAGAAAGTGGGGAACGGAGTGAGTGACTTAACACCGAGGTTTCCTCTGCCTACCCTGCTGTGTGCAGGTTACAGAGTGAAGCTGAATATATATATTGTATTATATTATAGTCAT
>JBAIZZ010000347.1:143536-245118 GCA_037355905.1 Heliconius aoede | reverse complement strand
TAGTCTTATCAATGTTTAGTAGTTCATAGACTAAAAATTTTACAATTACGTCATTTTGACGTTTGACACTTGTCATTGTTATTATACGTAGGAATGTTATTATACTTTATTTACAAAATAGTTATTAAATTCTTAGCCTATTTATCTTAATGGAAGGACTAACAAATTTATGTAGACTATTTTATTTGCTTTTATTTTATAGACAAAGCTCCAAATAACGTATTGTTTACAAAATGATTAAGTTTTGGAAAAGTGCAGGTTTGTATTTGTTTGTGCATTTTTCATTGGTGTAATAAACTTTCTATTGTTAATTTCCGATTAATTCGATTATTTTCAGCCAAGGGAAAAACTGGCTGCCCAGTCCGACCACCTGAAACTCTTTTGGGTGAAAACTCCCATTTTTCTCTCTTGGATACGGATCTGCACGAACATAGCAATGGTATTTACTATTTATATAATGCTAAAGATAAAAAACCTTTTATTTTTTTAAATAATGTCCATTTTAGTATGGGCAGTAAATAAAGTCTTATTATTATTTTCAATTAAAATATTCTGTTAAATGATGTAGCAACAATTATTTAATTTATTTTATTTTTGTATTGTTATTTCCAGATAATTTGAATATTTTTGACAAAAAATCTAAATTATCAATATGTCTATATGACATTCTTATTGATAAAACTGCTATTAATTATTTTATGATGTACATGGAAAATATTGGTAAACAAAATCTTTATAAGTGTTGGCTTGAGTTAGAAAAATTCAAATTGGAAACATCATGTGGTAATGTAAATGAAGGAAGACATCCTAAAATAAGTCATACAAAAAGCTTAGATAACCATGCAAATGATAATGAGCTTGAAAAAAATTGTGATAGTTTTGTGTTTCATAAATTTGGTTGGAAAACAAACACAACTAATTTAAGAAAAACTAGAAGTGAAAGCTCTACAAGTTCTTGCATAGATTTAACAGAAAATTTAGAAACTGATTATCAATTTACTAATGAAAATATCAATGAAATGAGTGGTGTTAGAACTGATATGACTGACAGAGCTATAAGCTTATTTAAGAAATATATAGCTTTAGAAGCTCCTATACAACTAGATTTAACTGATGCCATAAGAAAAACAGTAATTTCAAATATTTGCCAACCTGAAGGTGTGAAGGAAGATTGCTTCAAACCAGTTTTAGATTCGTTATACCAGCAAATAGAGCAAAACTACTTTAATGGCTTTCAAAATAGTCCTCTCTATATAAAATCTCAGATAGACATTTTAACCAGCGGCTGCATTAATCTTAAGGATATTCTTTACAATGATACAATATTATTTTATTTCACAGAATTCTTAGAACAAGAATCATGCAGCAATTTACTTGAGTTTTTAATAGCTGTAATGCATTTTAGAGACAATTTAATGAATGATAATAAATTTAACCTTCAACCAGCTCAGGGAGATGCCATAGTACTTTATGATAAATATTTTTCACTTCAAGCAACAAATCCTATTGGTTTTCCAACAGATATTCGCTTGAAGGTTGAGAGTGATATATGTAGTGAAGTTAACTTAATTTATACCTGCTTTGATACACCTTATAAAATTATATATAAAACTCTCAACAAATATGTAAAAATTTTTTTAGAATCTGAATTATATTATACTTATTTGTCAGAAATGATTAAGTCAGTTGATCAATTGTGGTCTACCAATTATAAATCACATTCTGACTGTAGCAGTGAATTTAGTGTAAGTACTCGAAATACTCTGTTGGCAATGGGCGACCCTCACTTTAAAAAAAAGCGCAATCATTCTGTACCTGATATGACAATTGATTCTAATCAGTTATATAATGCTGACTCTCTATGGCAAAGAAAGAAATATGATGGTTTAAGTCTAGGTAGGATAAATAGTTTAGGGAGATTTGAATCTAAATTTGAGCCCGATCCAGACAAAAAAGACAAGTCAGTACTAAAAAAAATGGTAAGCAAATTTGTGCCAACTAATACATCCAAAGTAGAAGAGGAAATGGCTTGGCAAATAGCTCATATGATTGTGAAAGATGTTACGGATCTAACCATGGCACCACCAGAAAACGATCATAATATATAAATGTGTGATAGCAACCATTATAAATAAGTATATATTTTGTAAATATATATTATAAGAAAATAAATATTTAACCATCAACGATGTCTTTATTGTACAGTATTCATTGAATGTGTGATTACAGTAGGGAATACGAAATTTGGATGGTGGTTGGTACAGGTCTTGAAATATCAATTGGTCGAAAAAGTATACATGAAAGACTGCGTCGACGCTGAATGTGCCGTACTACTATTTCCGTGATCTCTTTGCTATTTCGAGTTTGTTCTTGTTGAATATACATCTATATATCCCGGCCTAGAATAGGATCACCCTGGTACTATCAGTGTCGTGAGCGACTAAAGTACATGTGGTAGAGTCACGTCGCCAGTAATGGCAACACGCATGGCAGACTCGACCGGATTAATGCTATCCCCGGCATTTAGAACCAGCGTGAAGTAGTGGCTTTTACCACTGCATTTCGCATTAGGTAATGCCGGGCCTCGGCGCCCAAACCCACCTTAATGGCCGGCAACGCACCTGTGGCTCTGGTGTTCCATGGAGTCGTGGGAGATGACTTACCATCAGCAAAAACTGGTACCAAACTTTTGTTAAATTATAAACTCATTTATAAAAATTGGATAACAACTTTCTATTATTATACCTTGGGAATAATAATAGGAAGTTGTTATCAATACACCCCTAAATCCTATTAAACTGTAAGCGTCTACGAGCTTATTAGGAGCAATACTAATTTTCTTCATAATTAGGTAATAAAAATTAATAAGGCCAATCGTGGCAGGGGCTCAAAGCATACTGTAATTGCGACTGGTTGTGGGTTCGATAGGCGTATGCAGTGAGGGACTCAAGAAAATGAAATACTTATTTATATTTCAATTTCTTTGCTGTGGTGTTTTCTCTGCCTAACTTGCTGTGCGCGGAATACATCGTGAAGCTGATTGTTTTTTTAATTAATAATAGTTTTTTCTCGTATCTTTGCTATATCACGTTCATTGTGTTCATTTAGAGTGGTCTGGCAGGGGATTAATACCATGCTGTCTGCCAATGGCTATATTTCTAATATCATTTCCAAAAAAATAAATAATCAAAAAGTGCAAAATTTTATTAACATTTCTCAAGCTCGTATAGTGTAGATATATAAGATATAAAATAATTATAATGTCGCATAGTTATTAATCGCTGGTGGTATCGTTGACAATGGCAAGCGTGGCGGCTCAGAGCCGAGCAAGGGAGACTGTTCATCTTGAAAATTAAAATCTTTGTGTGTACTCGGATGTGCCGGTCTGAGCTTCTTTTCTATAGGACTCCATTTTCTATATACCAATGCATTTAGTAATGCCTGCATTGGGTTCAAGAGAGCCTGAAAATTTCATACCTATTATCATATATATTTTTTTAGCCTTTTTTTTTCACGGCTGGCCTCAAGTAAACTAACACTATTATGTTTAATTTTTAAGTAATTTTTATTAATTAGATTTTTTTATTTGGTACTCAGTAAATATTTTAATTTCAAATGATTTTTTTTTTAACTTGGATGCATTTAAGTTGTACAAACATTATACTCAACCAATAGAATAAATTTTATGATAGATTTTTCTTTATTGTAAAAAATCTATACGTTTAGACTCACTTACCATAATATACCATATAGTAATAATGACCTTAACAGGCATATTAAACCACATTGTCCACACCAAAACGCCATTAACAAGATTAGGGAGCCAACACACATAAAATACAGCATTTATTAAAAAGAATTTCAGTCTTAAGGTGTCCACGACTCTTCTTTCTTTACTCGTAAACTGTAAAATTATCACTTGTTCTTAAGTATTATGCTAAATATTGTAATAAGAAAATTGTAAATTTTAAGGTTTTTATATTTATGATATATCCTGTATGTACAAGGGTAGGCTGAGAAAACCTAGTGTAGTGTAAGACACTCTATTACCCACTTTCCGCCAAATTCTAGAAGCATTGCGTGTTATCGAGTGGCGAAACTCAACGCCGCTCTTTGTCTTGACACCAGAGCGAAGAAATGAAATTATAAATAAATATTTTACTTCCTCTAGTGAGGATCGAATGCACAACCAATGCGTTACAGTCACACCCTTGTGCCGCTGCGCCACGATAGCCTCATTTGTGGTAATTTGTAAATCATCTGATAATTTTGTGTATACGAAAAACTTTAGAATAGCCTATACAAATTTACCTGAGCCAAAGGTAGGGCTACAGCCATCTCAATATTTTTACTGGCCATTACATATATAATAGGATTCACTACCATAACCATAGCAATAGGCAAATATGTTGCACAGTAATTGGGCAGTATTCTAAGGAAGGCTGTTGAAATTGATGTTATATTATGACATCTGAAAAATTCACAAATAGTTTTAATTATTAAGGACTTCACGCTGAATCCTTGACACTACTGGGTAGGCAGAGGGAGCCTTGTGTTAAGACACTCTGTTCCCCACTTTCAGGCAAATTCTGGAGGCATTGCGTGTTGAGTGGCAGAACTCAACTCGCTATTATTATTATTAATTTTTTTGGTTTTATTAAGGACCTTTCCACTTAATTACATATTATGAATACAGTTTATTGGTACTTTTTATGTTTCTTAATTCTTGTTAATACAAAATAATTTAGTTCAAAACATTTCACAATTCAACAAGTTTCTATTGATATAAGTGTCCAATGATATATCAGTTGTGGTTACAAATTACAATCCCCTCTTGTATGTATGTAATTATATCCAAATTGATACCCTTGGTTTAGTTTTATAACTTGAAGTAATTGAAGACATTTAGAACTAAATTAGCCCATATTTTCCCTTCAGACCCAAGTCACAAAATCATTAAATTAACATTGAAATGAAAAAAGATTATCTATAAAACATTAAGTTAAATATGAAAGATGAATTAACCATAATTTATCCTCCACCAATTTCCTCTATATAAGTAAAATATTAAAAAAATAGGAAAACATGTTGCTTACGTAGCATTTGGAATATATAGTATGGATAAACCAATACTTGTAGTAGCAGCAGGAAGACCCCAAGCTAAAGAATGATAGAGTGTTGGATGTGTATTGATGCCTCTAATTGAGTTCCAAGTATCTATTGCATAAAATAATGTCCAAAACCATGTAGCCGTATAAAAGTATTGAGTCCAAGCCTAAAATGTAAAGAACAGCTACTAAATTATTAACTTTTACATTGTTTTTTTTATCATAAATAACATGATAAAAGCATAAATAAATACTGTAATCAAGAAACTTTATATGTAACAATTATACAGATATAATGTGTATGTAGTAATAGATATTTGTGAACTTACAGATATAATACTACAAAACAAAACACTGACATCATCATTGGGCATAGGCATAATATTTTTATATTGTAACCATAAAGATGATCTAACTAAAACACCTGGAAAGAAGCATTTGATATTTTAAAGACGTGCAATATAAATATTAAGATGCATTTATAGTATTCCAAAATAGTACCTAAAGAAGCCAGTAAATCTGCCACAGCCAACCAGATGATGATATGACGCCCTCGAGTAGTGGGTAAATTTTGCGCTCTATAGGAGTAATCTGATGTATTTCTTGGTATTATCTATTGGATTTTTCAATGAAAAGAGATGTTAGACTATGTTGTATAGAAAAATATATTTATAGAAAGACTATGTTTCTTACCTGGTAAAGAGAACCTAAAATACCAATCGATGAAGATACTAGGCAAACAGTATTATATGATTCTGTATTAAATTCGTCCATTATTTTGATCGCTAAATCTTCTTTATTACCGGTGTGATGGCAGCAAAATGTTTGAATAGTGGGATCTGACATTTTCACGGAAAATATTTATTGCACTAGTCTAGACGAATGTATTAAAATCAATACTAAGCTATCTGATTATAAGTTATAAAACATTTTGTAGTTTTAAATTTAATAACTTCATATAAGTCATCTAAGGCTTATAATGTAAAAGTTACGAAGTAACCATACTGAGCGCACTCAATTTTTAATCAGTTTTATTTTTCAACAATTTTATAAAGTCCCTTAATATAAATCGCATGTTTACTTTACGCACTCCACCAAATGCCAAACTCAAATACAATGAATACAAACTTATTTCATAACTTGTCACTTACAATATTTTTTTAATCATTTTTCAGCCGCAGATTCATGTCGCTTATAGTTACGAAAATACCTATATTTTTATATTCATCTATATTATTGGTATTTATTGTTTCCTCACATAGCATGGTAAGCACCAAGCAGTTAGACGGAGGTACGATCAAGATGCTCTGAGGTTTTAAATCAAAAAAATATGGAAGATCATAAAAAATATTAAACGAAAAATTTATGGAGTTCTTAGAATTAATACATTTGTTTTAATTGTTACAATTTTTACAAGAAATTATTTAACACATACTATAATTATACACTCAACTACATCAATCATCATCACCAATGGTGTTGAGTTACGCCACTCAACACGCAATGCCTTTTGTGGTAGAGCCACGTCGCCAGTAATGGCAGCACGCATAGGTAGACTAGACCGGATTAATACCACCCCCGGCATTAAAACCCGGCGTGAAGTAGTAGCTCTTGTCACTGCGTTTCGCATTAGGTAATGCCAAGCCCCGGCGCCCAACATCTCCACCTTAAAGGCCGGCAATACACCTATAGCTCCTCTAGTGTTGCATGAAGTCGTGGGCGACGGTGATCACTTACCATCAGGTGACCCGAACGCTCGTTTGCCTTGTCCTCTCTCATAAAAAAAAGCCCCCTGAATTCGGCGAAAAGTGGAGAGCGGAATGTCTTCACACTAGATTCCCTCTGCCTGCTGTGTGTGGTATACAGCGTAAAGCAGCGTAAATATACGAATTTTCTTATACACTACTCATATCGTACAATATTATCATCTAATTTAAATATTTAAATAAAATCCTATTAATGGTAACCTACTTTTTTTAAATATTTAAAAAATAAGCGGGACGTTTTCTTTATTTATGGTTTTTCCTTTGAAGCGAGAATTTATATTCACATTGTACACATTATGGGGACTCTGTGAATGGCTACATATTATTACTGCAGTTGATATCTCTTGCTATATTTGAGTAAGAAGCTGTATAACAAATAAAAAATAAAATATTTAAATTTTACTAATGTATTAAATTCGAAGTACTATTTAAATAAAAAAAAGAGAAATTGAAGTACCAATTTATTCCGAACACCGTAGTAATCTAATTAACGAATGTTGTTAAATCTTTGAATAAAAGTAATAATTTATAAAAAAAATACTAAACTGAACATGAATAAATATTTGTATTTATAAATAAAATTACAGATATGAGAAAACATCACTACATTCTATGAGAGTATATAGCTTTATATTATGAGTTAATCTTAAACGTTGATATACATAATAAATGTATATGTTGTTCATCTTATTAAACGTATTGTATTCAGTTATTACGATTTTCAGTGTCTTGTAATGGAATTACGGTAAGATTGTGCTTTACACTAAAGCAAGGATTAATTGGATCACGTATATCCCCCGATTCTTTAGTACAATTTAAAGTAATTGTTTCGTTGGTATTTAAATCAGAATTTGACGTGAGAGCTGTGGGCTGATCTGCATACAGTTTATCATCTTGGACTATCGATGTATTATTACTCAGATTTGATGAGTTTTCAACCATAGGCGGCTCTGTGACATTATTCTCAGCTGCCGAGTTAAGAAGAACCGAACAGGGTATGGTAGTCATAAATTCTTTTCCAGCTTTTGTTAATACTGTTACGGTGCATTTTGTACTATCTTCTTTGTTATCTTTCATATTTACATCATTGACACTTGCATCTGGCGTAAATGAAGTTGCAATTGAACAGGGAATACCAAGGATTTCTGTAGCATTATCATTAGTTATAGTTAATGTACAGTTTACCAAATCACTTAATATAGGATCCACAGCTATTGTCGTATTATTATCTGGCGCAACCGCTATTGGTTGTCCTCTGTTATCGTAGATAACAGTATGGTGACGGTGACCGGTAGATCTAGCTAAATTCCATAATGCTAAACCTGTCAACACTGTACCAATTCCAGCACCTGCAATACCTACACCTGTCAATGCGCTTCCAGTTCGACTTACACTACCAAAATTCCGTCCACTACTCATATAATTCCCAAAATATCCAGGAGTCTGTTGATTATAACCATGACCTCCGTATGCTCCATTGCTATGTCCAAAGTATGGAGGCGGTGGCCCTTGTGGATGATAGAAAGTATTTCCGGAACTTGAATAAGGTGGCGGTGCTCCTGGTTGGTTATGATACATATTACCATAACTATTACTGGGATAGTTGCTTTGATAAGGTGGTGGAGCTACATTTGACCCGGATAGCCCAGAGCTTGAACCTTGTGGCTTATAGTTTGGCGTATTAATTCCTTGATATGGTGGTGGAGCAACATTTGAACCTGATAAGCCTGTACCCTGTGGATACCCTGCGCCAGAACTAGGATTGCTTTGTCCAGAAAGACCATTAGATGCTGGATATGCGTGACTTGGTTGGCTATTCTTTTGCACTGGTGTAAATTGTTGAGATGGAGCATTGCTTCTTTGTATACTTTCTTGTTGAGGTACCGATTGTTTCGGTTGATTGTTTCCAGATAGACCAGTATTACTTGATGGATAAGAGTGACCTTGATTATTTGGTTTGGATTGTCTTGATGAAGACGTTTTTTCTTGCCATCCAAACAGTGAGGGTTTCGGTGCTGATGCCTGGGGATAGCTGAATGAAGTCGGTATCGGTTGTGGATTAGAGTTCTGTTTTCTTCCGGAAGTACGACCAGATCCTGAACTCCGACTGCGAGATAATTTCTTTGCTTCAATGTCACAAATCACTAAAATAGATAACAAAAAAATGGCGTAAAATGTCTTTTTCATCATTTTTATGTTTTAAAAACCCTTAATATTTTGTATGTACTGCTTATTTTTGTACAACTTTTACAACTGTGATCATAATAACTGTGTGGACGTGTATGATTCTAGAACATAACTGTGGGTCACCTACCCAGGGACTATATAAAATGAAAAACTATAAATAGATAGATCTACCACGTACAGAGGCTACTATTTGACACGCGCAAACAAACACTTTTATAAAATCAATAAATTTACCATGTAGGTTACAGAATAAGTTTCTTCTATATATACACTTAGAGAAAGGGCATCACCTAAGCGACGGGCGATTTTATAAGTCAAAACATAGAAAAACATAAAATAAAAACTGGCTTTAAAAATATTTCGTTAAGCGCAAACATAAACCAAAACTACTAGAAAATAATATTATAATGACGCCAAAGTAAAAAAAAAATCAAATAAGAAATAAAAGTATTGATACTTATATTACCTACTTATAATTTAAAATTCGATACTTTTGGAGTTGAAAATTTGTTTTCTACTATTACAAATTACAATTTTTCAGTATCTCATACTAAGCAAGTAATTAGTAGATATATATAACGAAAAATTGTAATAGAAAAAAGGAAAAAAAATTGTAGATAATTACGTAGACCAGCAACATGTAAAAATTATATCACAATCGTATCAAGAATCGATATCAAATTATTACGACTAAACAAACATTCATAAAATCAAATCGATTGATAAATAATTTCGGTTTCCAATAGTAACGCTTTACCAAAACAGCGGAAGTTTCACTTGCGCTCGTTACTATTGTGAGTGCTGAAATAGTTCTTATCATAATGCTGTAAAATTCAAATACGTATAAAACGTTTGTTTTATCCCTTGAGACGAGAGTTTATTGTGTTCACTTTGTCTTCGAATACTACGAAATGTTCAAAGACGTTAATCATAAATCCAATTCAGAATTGCGACTTAAATAACAATTTATGAAACATTAAATATTTCTTTGCATTTTATGTGAACGATAACTTTTTAAATAGATTTATTGTAGTATTGTTAGGTAGGTAGATTAGGTATAAAGGTCTCTTATGACATTGTCACCTTAACAGGGTTACCTACATCTCAATAAGTAATTATTTTGGTTATTTTTTTTTCCTAATATGCAGGTATAATTTTTAAATTTGATTCTAAAATAACCTTTTCTAACTTTTAACATAGTTTGTTGCTATTGTTAATTTTGTTATTTTTCTTTTAAGTTCACGCTTTGTGCAATGTTTGTGAAGCAATATCCCGGACATAGCTGCGTAGGCAGACTTAACCTGGGGACCTATTGTTAAGACACTCCATCCCCCATTTTCCATCGAATTCCGGGGCATTGTATGTAGAGTGGCGGAACTGAACCCCGCTCTTATCATAGACACTAGAGCGAAGAAATGAAAATATAATGAAATGAATTCAAAGAACGCCTCGTTATCAGAGCGAGGAAATGAAAATAATAAATATTTAATTCCCCCCAAGTAGAAGTCTAACCCAGAACAGCAGCGTTTACAATCGTACGTTTGTGTCCCAGCGCCACGACGATCTCTAATAATTATAATAATTCTGTTGTGAATTACATTTTAAGGACATTATAGCATTTTATGGTAAAACCCACTACTAGATGAGGAAAAACCAATAAAATAAACACTAAAACGTTGTGTTTGCAGACAGGTTGGTGCAGTTCAACTTGTTCTTTCGCGAAGAGAATTAACTAAGAAAACAAAAATACATGTTGCAAATGTTACTTAAATAATAATAATAATAATTTTCTTAGTTTTGATTGTTTAACACAATGAAAATCAAATAGATAACGTATCGCACTAAATAATTGAATTTATCTTTCTACTTTAAATTATAGATAAAGAACAATTATAAAATATCTTTGCTTCAGTTTCTAATCAGTTATTCTTCTCTATACAAAGGACTTGTATTTCCATTGAGCTACGATGCTACTAGTCTGGGTATTTTTGAGTGTTTTGACCATAACGTTCGCAAGACCTAGTCCGGTGGACCTGAAAAATGTAATAACTGTCCCACCAAATTGCCCGACCGGGCAAGAATGGATAAACGGTCAATGCCGCGATGTTTGGCTTCGATCCCTTCCAACTCCAGCCACCAATCAACCAATTGATGCGTAAGTAAATTCTTATCCAGTAAGTAATAAGCACATGAATATTCGTGAGAAGTATGTTAGGCTTTATATGATATGTTGTATGTTATTTTAATGAAACTTATTTTTTGTCATTAAAAATTCCATACATACCATTACCCTTCCATACTTTTATTTATTTTTTGATTTAAGTAGCTAACTTTCATAACCGATATCAACATATACCTTTATTACTTATTTTTTAAATATAAAGTCTTGTAAAAAAAAATTAACATTCATGAGGGTGGGACAAGGGTCCAAGCCATCGATGGCTAGAGCTCCAGAGAGAGGAACCTCCTCACAATACGCAACGTCTCAAGTAAAACTGCCTTCTGCATCCGGTTCTTTATCGAACAGTTAAACAACAACCTGTTAAGATGTTGGTCGAGGCTTTTCGCTATTTAACCGTTAACTGAAACCACTATCAGCTCAATGATAGTCGCATTTACATCTCACATGGCGATAATCTCATGGACTAAGTCCAAATATTTAGATATCTTTTCTAATTCGACCTTCACGAGATTGTCATCATGTGGGATAGTAATGACAAAATCACTGGGCGGCGCGCAGGACTATTGACAACAATATATCTGTCAGTAATAACAGACCGATCCCAGTAGAGCACTAGACCATATTGAAGAGCAAGTTGCTGATGTATTATCTTTTCTTTTTTTTTTTTAATCTTAGCTTAAAGGATTTGTCACACAGGAAGTCGTCCTGTAATAACCGCTGTTCATGCACTTCATCTATGTTAAAACTTAAAACTCTGACATTGAATTACTAGCAAAAATGTATTATCTTGCAAATTTTCTTTTTCTTCTAATTCAATCTTACCATGGATATACATTGATTAAGATGAGAAATGTCAATATAAATATAGGAAAAAATCAGATTTAGATATTTCACAGAAAAAAAATATTGTAAACTTATAATTGTAGATCACTGTTCATGTCATACAAACTTTTATAAATTGCAATTCCGTTGACTTACAATCCTAAATTTAGAACCATTGGCGGCCATCTCTGACTCGCACGTGACCGGATATTTTCCAATAAAGGTATTTGATTCTCCGATATCCGTCTTCCTGTTGTTGATTTTTAGATACGTTTTGTTAAACAGACAACTGAAAAGAATTAACGTGATGTATAAAATGTTGAACTTTATTTTTAAGAAATTTGATTTAATGCCCAAATTTTTGAATGAATATAGAGTTTAAGACCTACAACACGATTCATCATTCTTTTCTACTATTTTCACTAAGATGTGTTGAAACATAAAATAAGCTAACTCAATGTTTCACTGAACTAATAAATTATTTAATTCATAATTTAGTGCTCAAAGACACAACCTCCATATACTTGTTTAATTTTTACGATTATAATAATAAACTATTATGTTTATAATATTTAATCAAGACAATAAGGAACTTCATTCCCACTCGGGTCCATTTTCTCGCTCTGGTAACAAAACAAATGTTTTTATTTTTTTCTAATTTTTCACGCTTAACTTTTTGTATGCAAAATTCTGGGGTATGCACGAACTAAGCGGCGCCCCTCCCCCATTTCTACGTCCATGGGAGCTCTCATCTGCTCATTCTACTAAATGCGCGATACAGCGTAAAGCTAAAAGAACATAAAATATATTTATATTTTATTTGCAGGGCCGTGCAAGACAATGGCAATAATAAGGTTAAAATTGTCGACCATAACGATAATTTGACTTCAGTGAAGAACATAATAAGCGTTCCATCTCAGTGTCCTATTGGTTACAAGCCCGATGCTCTTGGAATTTGTCGAAAAGTTGTAGATTTTACATTGATTTAAATTTCGTGTATCTAATGTTTTTCCATGTATTTTTGTAAATATTAAAATAAATCACTTGCAAAAAGTAATGAGCGTTTTTTTTTCTTCTAAATAGATATATAATCGCTTAGAGTATACATTTAATATTATATATGATTTAAATTTATTACGAATTTAATTTGATAATTACTATGTAACTACGTAAGATTGTAATTGTGTGTATGTCTATACAATACGACACAATAACTTATCTGTGTACAAAAATTACAGGACCCTATAGTTGATCATAATTAATATAAAAAGTAAGATTAAATAAGACTTCATCATCAAAAAACATTTTTTTATATTGTTCGCGCTCTACATTTAATGCCGTTATCACGTTAACAGATTATTAATAAGGGTAAGCAGCCAAGCTCCTATGACTTGTGTCACTGTCATTAACGACGATTAATAATATGTCATATTCAGTAAAAGTTATAACCAAGAAATAATTATTTGACTTAGTGACTGTTGACACATCATTGCAATATTATTCATTTTTCTACTAATATATCACTTTAACACTAAGTTTTGAGTAACTCAATATATCCAAAACCATAAAATACTTTCAATTAAACTTTCCATAATGGTATAATAACTATTGTTACACACATCATCTACGATGTATGTTATAAACATAAAAAAAAGTATTTAAATAAATTATAATAATTAAAATCTTAAAGTAAATAAAATGTCTGAAGTCAAAGGAACAAAAGCTTTGGAGCTATGGTGTAAACGATTAATAAGAGATTGTCCTGAAGTGCAAATAGATAATATGACAACATCCTGGAGAAATGGAATGGCATTTTGTGCTCTTGTCCATCATTTTAGACCAGATTTGATGTGAGTATTCCATTCATCTTTGTTGAGATAAAATAAATCAGCTTCACGCTGCCGCACACAGCAGGTTCTCTGTTCCTCACTTTCTGATAATTTTCTAAATTGCGTGTTGAGGTGCGGAACTCAACTCCGTGCTAATGCCTCAGGCACGAAAGCGAAGAAATGAAAATACAAATTGAAATAAATATTTTCTCAAGTGTGGATCGAACTTACAACCAGTCAATTTTGCTGCACACTTTGTGCCCCTGTGCCGCGACTGGCCTCTTGTTGAGATTATGAATTAAATTTCTTAAAACATGTACATCTTATTCAAAAATTCCAGAGATATATCAAAATTGAAACCAGAAAATATTTATGAGAACAACCAGTTAGCTTATAGTATTGCAGAAAAACATTTAGGAATTCCAGCTCTTTTGGATCCAGAAGATATGGTAGAGAATGATGTACCAGATAGATTATCAATATTAACATATTTATCTCAGTTTTATCAGCGTCTTGGCCATACTGGTAAGTTTTTAGAATGCAACTTCTACTATCTATATTAATTTTTTTGTATTACAATTAAAAGCTACAAACACAAGCAATATAAGAAAGGCAACAAAATTGTTTGTTTGCCTTTTTAAAATATTTTTTTTATTTTTTAGATTTATGTTTTTCTCTGCTTTTTACTCTAATGATCAAATCAAAGTTTGTTTGGTGTTGAATCTGTTGGGTATTGAATTGTGGAAATCAATGCTGCCATTTTGTCTGCACCAACAATTTTTATTTTCCGACAATAGGCAAATGTAAATGATTTGCCCCTGATAAGTAGAGTTTCAAACTCTACTTAGCCCAATAACAACTATATCATTTGAAATCATATGCTGCACCACTGTTCTTTAATGACTATTGGAAAATGAACATAATGTAATGCTTAAATTTACAATTTCAGTGAATACCAAAGTATCAGAAAGTGAGTCAAAAGTAACCTCCTCGACACCGAGTCATGGATCAGTTAGTATTTTTTTTTTACAAAAAAATGCTTTTATATTATTTCCATGTGTATGTTTGTAGCTTCACTTTGCACTGCCCTATTGTAATGTTATCTATGTCTTATGTTCTATTTCTTTTATTCACTCTTTTAGACCTCCATGAAATTTGGAAAAGTGGCTCTTGATAAATGTGCCGCATGTGGATTGCCTGTATACTTGGCACAGAGGCTCATGGTTTCACAAAAGCTCTACCATAGGAGATGCTTTCGTTGTTCCAAGTGCATGGGACATTTGAACCCTAAAAATTACCATGTTATTGATTCCAACAACTTTTCCTGTGATTCATGTAAAAATGAGAAATCCCTACCAAAATTTAATAATAATCATCAAATAGGAATGCTGGCATTTAGTAATGATGTGAATCCTAGCCCATCTATACAGAATGAGGAATCTGGTAATCAAAAAAATAAGACAAGGCCACAGTCAATATTAGGTGAGAATGAACTATATACTTGTCTTTGTACTATACTTATATAAACTTCTTTTTTTTATCTATTGTATGTGCAGTCTTAATTCTTTTTTTGCTCTTATATGTTTATAATCTTCTATGGAATGAAATTTTGAATAATCTCACAAGTGTCTTCCCTTTTTAAAATAATAATAGTATAAGTGTGTATGTATATATATCATATACAGGCCGTCGTGACGCAGCGGCACAAGGGTGTGACTGTAACTCGACGGTTGTTGGTTCGATCCCCGCTCGAGGAAGTGAAATTTTTATTTACGTTTATAGTTCCATTTCTTCGCTCCGGTGTCGAGGCAAAGGGCGGCGTTGAGTTCTGCCACTCAACACGCAATACCTCCAGAATTCGGCAGAAAGTGGGGAACGGAATGTCTTAACACTAGGGTCCCTCTGCCTACAATACTGTGTGCGGGATACAGCGTGAAGCTGAAGCTATATACACACACACACACACAGTCACACTTTATGCCCCTGTTGCCACGACTCGCCTCACTGACCTAGATATATAATAATACATATATATATATGTATGTATATGTATTATTATACGTATTATGTCAGTAATTTTATCAATGGAATATATTTTAATATTGTTAAGCTTTATTAAAACTACACAATATTACACATTTAAATATTTAGTGTTGAAAATGAGATATCAGCTTAGTACAAGTTACATTTATCATTGCAGAAAAAATAAATTTATTTGAAAAAAACATAGAAAAAGATACAAACATAGAAAATAAAGTAGCCAATATTAGTTTAAAAGAAGATTTTAATGATATTGATAAAGATGTATATAAATTAAATGATAGCAAAAAATTGGGTAAAGACATTGAAAATATGGAAATAAATAGTAAAAACATTAGTGAAACTTTGGAAGAACCAGATTTGGAAGATAGTTTTTTAGATAATCAAAATATAAAAAATCCCCCTGAAAAAGTCTATAAGAGCAACAAAGAAAAATTAATTTTTTTACAAACACAATTAAGTGATAACACTTTAGATGTACATAATACTTTAAACGAAATGGTGGAGCCTGCACAAATCGACAGTCATGATAACACACATGACTCTCTTATTCAGGAAAACAATAAAATACTTTTAAATAAAGAAACTGTCAGCAACATAACTGATGATAGCAGAATAGCATTAGGAAATGGAATTACAATAAATACAGATAATTCTGAATTGCAAACAAGTGATGTAAAATCTGAACAAGAAATTACTATAACAGTACCGCCTAGAAGGAAAAAACAACAAATGATTGAAAAGAAAACAGAAATTAATAATAAAAAAGAACTTCCTGAATTAAAAAAAGATTATCCAGTCCACTTAAATCCGTTTTCGGATGATGAGGATGAAGTAAGTTTATATTATTTAAGCTAACATAGAGAGAGCTATGCTTGATATTACAGTTAATAATCCTGTTTATTACATTGTTAATAAATGTGAATATCAATATCAAAGCTCTACCTATGTTTAAAGGCATGGCAATTGTATTAAAGAGGGTTATAATGCATGCATTTTTATTTAGCATGAACAGGAAGAACCTAGAAATAGGAAAGTCAGCACAAATCCCTTTGGCAGTAGTGAAGAAGATGACGAAGTACCACCGATGCCACCTAAAGTCTCCATTGGCCAGACATCAACGCCATTGTATGTTTTTTTATTAATAAAAAAAAATTAAATCTTTCCCTTTACTTGCTTTGAACAATATTTTACTTTTTCAGAAAACCTCACACTAAAGCTTATAATCCGTTCTGGTCTGATGGTGAAGAACCATCAACAGATGAAGAATCAGAAGAAAAAAGGTAATGTTGCCTAAAAATTTTTTTTGCTTCACCTGTATCCCGCATGTACCCTCGCTATGTGCGAGGTTTTTCAGGTTTACCGAATTCGATAAAATATTGCGTGTTTGCGAGTGATGAAACTCAGCTCAGCTTTGCCTCGTCACCAGAGCAAGAGAATGAAAATATCCAATATTTAAATTTAATAAACAAAAAAGAAAATGTTGTGTTATAATATATTATAAATGATATTCTACGATTATTATAGTTAGTTTCGTTATTCTTCTTCTCGCGTTAAAATCTCTATACAAAAACTTATGCATTATCTCATCAATTGTAAATTTATAAGCAGTTCAAGCATGCACAAATCGCCAATAACGTCAAGTACGCCCAATTTGGATGTGCCATCAAGTACGCCGCGCCGCAGGAAGCCCAAAGCACCGCCGCCGCCCTCCATAGCGGAGCACTTGGACCTGCCCTCTACATCCATGGACGACGTGGCCAGCATATCCTCGTTTAGTTCTCACACCTCGACTGTACATTCGGACCAGGTGAGGAATAAAACATATTTTATTAAACCAGTATAACCAGTGAGGCGAGTCGTGACCGCAGAGGCACAAAGTGTGACTGTGTGTGACAACCTGTTGATTTACACCAACTGGTTGTGGGTTTGATCCGAATTCGAGAAAATGTAATATTTATTTAAACTTCGCTCTAGTGTTGAGGCAAAGCGCGGTGTTGAGTTCCGCCACTCAACACGCAATGCCTCTAGAATTCGACGAAAAGTGGAGAACGGAGCGTGTTAACACTATGTTTCCTCTGCCTACCCTACTGTATGCGGGATACAGAGTGAAACTGATTTAATTTAATTTTTAGTTTTAAAGTGTATAACACATTTAACTCGTACACAAATTACCGAGGCATCTCCCACAGCAGGAACTGTGGATTATATCGAAACTATTAATATGATATTAGTATATAAATGTATATACGTATGTGTATCTTTTTCAATGGGAATTTTTCAACATTTATGAGTATGGTATATACGATTGTATCTTTTTGTTATTAATACCTTTAGTATACATAGGAACTGTTCCACATTTTTAAATTAAGTTTAGACAAAGAAAAATAGATTTTCAGAAATAAAAAAAATCTCATCCGTTGGTGGGATCCTCTGTCCCATCCAGGCCATAGGCGAGAAGGCAACACTACCTTCTGATCCAATAGCTAGGCGATAACATCTTAAGATGTTGGTCGACGCCTTATTGTAAATGCGATAACTGAAACTACTATCCGTTAATCATTTGTAATCTTATAAGCCAATTGCAAATATTTAGATACCTTTTCTTCTTCTCGAGAGACTCGTCATGTAGGACAGTAACGTGTTAACGTTTACGTGATAGTAACTGAACCTAATATAGTTAAACGTGTACACGTGTAACGCGACGGTTGTGGGTTCGATTCCATTCGGCGGAATGATATTTGATATTTTCATTTCCCTGCTTTGAGAATAAGGCTAAATGCGGCGTTAAGCTCTGCCTCTCAACACGAATGCTTCGAGAATTCGATGGGGATTGGAGTCTTTTCACACTTGTACCATCTGACTATCGTGTTATATGCGGGGTACAGCATGAAGCTGAAAATCAAACCTAATATAGTAATAACATACAAGTATTACTATATTAGGGTAAGTCTATTAGCATCAATATAAATGTCAGTAACAATAGATTGTTCCCAGTGGGGTGAAGCCAAACTATTACTGTTCATGGCTTTGGCGAGGATCTTTCTTTTTTTTTAATTTGACCTGAATGCAAACCTGCCTGAAGCTGTTCTTATAATGAATAATTATTAGATATCATTCATTAGAAGTGAAAGGCTGCCATTGCTCAATAGGTTTATTGTTGCAAGTCACAGGCATACATGGTAGTAAGAGTTGTATTCGATTTTTTCTAATAGTCTTTATTGGTATCTTTATTAAAAAACTAAATTTTCTCTGTGGGTCCATTTTAAAAAATTTCTTTATTGATAGAAATAATAAATGAGGATACAAATACGACAAAAGATATATTAAGACTAAAGTACACTGGAAATATTATTTAAAATGTTAAGTTATGCTGACATAAATGTATATAAATATAACAAACAATGGAATATTACTTAAATGCTGACTTAAAAGGAACCAATTGGCTTAAACAATCCGAATTAATTAATAATGCTTGTTGAGTGGCGGAACTCAACGCCGCCCTATATCTTGCCGAAGCAGGAAACTTAAAGTAATTCCCCAGAATCTACAGTGGTCTAACCCACAAACATCGCCTTCATGTTACAAATATACAAATTTATTTATGGCACACTTGTTATTAAAATTATGTTTAGTTTAGTTTTGTCATTTCGCTATGCAAAGAATTTTAAATAAAGAATCCAATTTTTTTTTTCGTCGGTTAGGACAACACCAACGCAACGATTATAATTAATCACAAGAAAAATTTTATACATTTATTACAAGTTACAACTTTTTATTTTTACTTTTATAGGAAAATTGTGACAGACTTCCGTTATTTCAGGATTGTTCCAATTAATGTGCTGATAAAGAATATGTCAATTTTACGTAATAATTGTGTTATGTGATTCATACACATGTTGGTACTAATTAAAATTAATTTGCATAAAATTAGACAAGACGTGGCCCAGGGGATCAAAGTGTGACTGTAAATACGACTGGTTGTGGGTTCGATCCCCACTCGAGGAAATTATATATTTATTCAAATTTATATTTCCATTTCTTCGCTGTGGTGTCGAGTTCCACCACTAAATACGTAATGTCTTTAGAAGTCGGCGGAAAGTGGAGAACGAAGTGTCTTATCATTAGGTTCACTCTGCCTGCCCTGCTATGCTATGCTGATTGTCCTGACACTCCGTTTTCTGCTTTCTACCTTTTTTTAAATGAAGATTGACCCCACAACCATCAAGTTCATAATCGAACGCTACCTCCATGTGCCGTTTCAGTTTCACCGGTTCAGTCCACTTTCACCATAATAATAATACTAAAATTAATATTATATTGTTAAAGAAGTCTTTCGGCAAATCTACTCCAAAATTAAAGAAGAGACGACCAGCACCTACGCCTCCCGACAGTCTCTCCATTTCAAATGTGTCCGGTTACGGGGGATCTGTTGAAAAGGGCGTTGACTCTATAGGACTCCGGAACACATCTGATGGTAAGTAATTTTTAATCTTTTTTTGTTCAAATTTCATTTCGTTACAATACTAGCCGACCTGGGCAGCTTCGCCCGCTTGAACTATACGTATATTTATTAAATATGTTGGTGATTATTTTCAGTTTAGGGATGAAGTCTAATAAACCATGAAACACGTGTTCAATGAAATATTTTTATGTGTGTGAATTACAAATTTTATCAAAATCTGATGCCAATCTAAAATGTTTTCCATACAAACTTTCAACCCAAATTTCATCCTTTCAGAGTTAAAATTTTCATGATATGACCTGTAATTTAAATTCAATAGTTTTGTAGTTAAGTAGATAGAATAATATGTAGACTGTGATAATTAAACAATAAAGTATAATAAAATCTTATCAAAAAATAATCTTGTAATTACTATAATACGCGTTATAGTCGTATTTGAATGGGATTAACTAAAGATACCACCACCACCGAAAAAAAAATATACGTAGGTACTAAATCGGAACAGACATGGAAAATAATTATATTGCTATATAATGATAAGGCACTGACTACTCCTATTACTCTCTTTGCTGATTAAACCATCAGAAAATAATTAGGACAGTGATGTTGTATTTTACAAAAAAAAAAACAATTTAAAAAACTCTATAAAGATAGAGATACAAAAAATTATAGTTTTATTAGAAATCAAATGCCAGTGGTTGTGCAGGGACACAAGCGTGCGGTTTAAACGTGACAGTTTGTGAGTTCGATTCTCACTGGAAGAAATGAAGTATTTATTATTTACAATTCCTGGCTCTGGTAACGAGACAAAGCGCAACGTCGAGTACTGCCACTCGGGACGTACTTCCTTAAGGATTCAGTGATAAGTGGGCAACGACAAGGTTTTAATGGAGTCGGAGGATCTTAATACTACATTCTCAGTCCTTCTGCCTATTCTGCTATGCGCGAACTAAAGCGTGAAGCTAAAAAAAGAAATGTGACACTGTTTTAAGGAAAGTATATACGAGGATTCTGTTTCTTTACATGTGATATCGATTTCATCCACTTAGGATTTACCTAGCGGTGCTTTATAGTTGGTACCGTTGTATAATATTAACAATTACTTACGCAACAAATATGAAAATATTTTTCTGCTTTGCGCAGTCCATCGATACATCAACAACCTCTTGTAATTTAAATTACAATCAATTAATTTATATCTTTCAAGTATTGGAAATTAGATTGTAGTATTACCAGAAGTTACAGCGATCAATTTACTTATTATATGATAAGTAAATATTTTTTAATTGTATAGGTAATAAATTGTATTTTATGGTTGAATTTATCTTATGGTTCTCTTAATTTTATTGTTTTTACCGCGAACAATAAATGGTTACTTATTTAAAAAGATATGTCGTTATAGGAGTACGTCGAGTAAAAGGCCCGGCTCCAGGGCTCCCGCTCCCAGAACGAAGGGAAGTCAAAATGCAGATGTCTGTGGAGGAACTGCAGGTGCAACTAGACTTGCTTGAAACACAACAGCTGGGATTGGAGCGTCAGGGCGTACTCATTGAACAGATGATACGGGATAAGTGTGAGGGTAAACTTAATTTTGCACTTTTATTGTTATTCACGCTTATTTATTACATTGACTTACTTTTATGAAATACAACTGCTACATTGAGTAACTACATGCACTGTAGTAACTTGCATATAATAGGAGTCCTGCACATCTTGCGTAGTATCTTACTGAATAACATAGAAGTAAATCGCTTTTAAAACAATAAAAATATCAATTTTATTTTTGCGTTTAAATAAATAATACAGCGACGTTTTATAGATATAAATCATCTCACTCCAAGTTAAAACATCAAAAAATTATATACCCTTTTAGTATCTAAACTTTAATGTAATTTTACAGTTGCCATTTATTTAAATTTGTTTATTTTTTTTAAAGGCTTCATATGTCTAAAAATTTTCATTGTTTAATTGGCTCGAAATAAAAAAATATAATATCTATATACGAAATAATCAGTACCAGATAGGAAAACAAAGAGAGATAAAAGGTGTTGATTATTATTGATGATTATTAATTTTTAAAATTTAATTAGGAACAAATTACGTCATGTTTATTTGCAACAATTGTAATTATATATACGACCGGAAACCGCGAATACATCAATACTATACATATATACATATAAAATGAAAGTAAGTACCGTAGTACAATCTAATTATTTAGTAATTTTTATCTCTTGCTTTATTCGTAAGACGGCCGGTACATTACCTTGGTTTGTTTATTATTAGAATAAGCAAACTAGTGTGTAAAGTGTTAAGTTTATTAGCCTTTGTTATAATAGCATTCAAGTGCCTCTATGAATAACAATCACATAGCACTAGCACGTCTGCATAGTTTATACCTTATTGTCACTCAGCCTTACAGCCAGCACGTGCACGATTCACCTAAAAGGAAAACGTCACGATATACATACTAATATTACGTATTACCTTTAACAGATTCCTGCCATTAATATGATTAGATAAGGGTTTTTTTAATGTTATTACAATTGTTTAGTGTAATTATTATAATATCACAAATATTTAGAATCACCGTGATTCATTATATATGTTTACATATATAATGAATCATAATTTATATGTGTAATTGTATATAGAAAGTAAGTTATTTCACAATACTTTAGCACATATCCGTGTAATTCGTCTGTGCGCGGTCTTATCATAGAAAATAATAAATGTTATATGTCGGTATTTACATATCAACGTACGATAAACTTTGTGCTATCTTATTTAAAGTTAGATCTTTGTTGATTAAACTTTCATTGGTTATGTTTTGGACAAATAAATATTGGTTACAATATTGAGTTATGGAATCGTATACTATTCTAAAATTTATAATATTTGGAAAAAAACACAAAAAATAACAACTATATATATATATATATATATATATATATATATATCCATATTCCTATCGGTACGTAAAATAATGCACAGCTTGATTTAAAAATGTCGAGTTTACTCAGTCATGTAGGCAATGGTTAAGGAAAATGTACATATTTTTAAAGAGCTTAATATTTCTAGACCCTTTAAATGAAGAATAGAAGCACTTGTATCAAAATCGTATAATATTATAAGTTTTACTTCAACTTAATACTTTTTTTATTTAAATAATAAGGTGACGATGGACCAACCGCGCCTCAAGAGGAAATCGAAGACCTCGTCATACAACTATGCGAACTAGTCAACGAGAAAAATGATCTGTTCAGGAAGCAAACAGAACTTATGTATATGTAAGTAATTAATAATAAGAGTCTTTATCCTAATGTTTTATCTTTACATTTGTACTTGCTTTTGCCCGCTAATATACCTACATTCAAATTTTTCTTCTAATATGAAAGCCACTCTCTTTTCCCTTCTCTATCTTGTACTACTGTTAAGACACTCCCTTCCCATTGAATATCAATCGACCGGTATTGAGTAGCAGATATCAAAGCTGAGCCTCGTTACCGGAGAAATATAAATGAAAAAAAATCATCGCCTAGAAACTTTATTGGTTAAGAATTTAATAGCTTGGTATAAA
Organism: Heliconius aoede; assembly: GCA_037355905.1. Taxonomy (NCBI): domain Eukaryota; kingdom Metazoa; phylum Arthropoda; class Insecta; order Lepidoptera; family Nymphalidae; genus Heliconius; species Heliconius aoede. The sequence continues at coordinate 221,139 of JBAIZZ010000347.1, read as the reverse complement.
ATAGGTATTTATTTACATAATAGGTAATACTGGTTGAAGATATCGATATGTCGTTTGACCTTTAGAAGCAATGTAATATCTAGTATATCAAGGTTTTATAAATAGTTAATAATTACTACACATCTTACATCCAGAAGAGTTAATTTCATACTATAAATTTCGCTGTAGATACGAACGACTATAAAAATTATGTTTTTGAGGCGAAGCACAGCGTTCCGCTACTCAACACGCATTGTCTTCAGAATTCGGTAAAAAATGGGGAACAGAAGTTTCTTAAAGGCTTATTATTAGGTTCCCGGGTTCCCGTTGCGTACCTTGCTATGTGCGGGATACAGCGAGAATCTAAAAAAAAACATTACGACTTGTTTATTAATTGTGTCCATCAATTAATACAATATACACATAATCTTAGTGTATGTTGCAATATCTAAACTATCCAGATGGTGTCGCTTCTTGGTGGCGAACAAAGGAATTTAAAGTTAACGTTACTATAAATACATGACGTATGTATAGTCCTAAATTATAATCAATTATTTATGACATAAATTTTGCATATCAACAAAACAGTTATACTCTATGTGCACATGTGTACGTTCTAGGCCATATATATAATTAAAAAAAATTCTGAAGATGTACATACAAATATTCAGTTTCATATTTGATTATATTTATTTAGACGGCGACAACAAAGACTGGAACAGGAGCAGGCCGATATCGAACATGAAATTCGAATAATACAGTCGCAGCCAACTGTGAATCGCATTGACGCTGATAAGGTAAGTCCCCGTTATCACAATACATATGTGTTGCTAATATACTAGCAACATTATATAGAGTTATATACATAAATATTGCATTAATTAATAAATGCATAGTAGTATTTTTAAAGTACTACTTTTAAACATCATTTTTATTTTATATATATAAAAATCATTCTTATTTTCTATGAGTATGTACTCATGTACGACATATGTGGATTGATGACGACGATAACATCCTTAGTTTGTAAACTTGAAAATATAAAACATGGTCAGAAACACTCACCGTCTATCTGACAGGTGCGAGAGGAGCAGCTGGTCACGCGGCTGGTGGAGATAGTGCGTCTCCGCGACGAGCTGGTGCAGCAGCTGGACGCGGAGAGACGCCGCGAGCGCCAGGAGGACCTCGCCATCGCCGCCTCTATCGCCAGCAAGAGAGGTATATTTTTTTTTGTGGTAAAAGACATGGCAAACGAGCGTTCGGGTCACATGATAATTATCTGGAATACCAACCGTGATAAATTATATTAGATTTGTACGTAAATAAATGTATACTTCATATGTTAGAAAAATGCATCTCTTAAATGGACACATAACAATACTCGGATTTCGTATACATTTGATTATCCGAATGTCTAATGACAAATATTGGTCCGATTAATAGAATCTTTTCTGTAAGTGACAACACTCGCATGTCTCCATTCAAAAACAGATTTGCACGAAGTGGACAACGGTGTTCGCTTTTTCCCATATATAGACACTTTATATCGAGACACTTCTTTTTGCACTTTTCATCCGAATACGGGACATTTTGTTGAATTGTGGAACTCAACTTATCCACCGCGTACGGTAGAATATTTAATTGAAATAATGTCGAACCCCACCACCAACTACAGCATTAAATAAACCACACGTCAACTCTGTTGAAATAAAATGTAATATCACAATTAATATCCCATTATGCAAAATATTTAGTTGTACTATTTTTCTAAATAAATGACATCATTTTAAATCTGTTTCTATTTATTAAACTAATATGTATCAATTGCAGCACAAAGAAACAGTGAGTCCAACAGTTCATCCATGAAGTCTGGTGACGCAGTGACACCAGTCAAAAAAAATAAAGTGAAAGACAAAGTTAGAAAACAGTTGAAAAAGGCGAAACACACACTCATATCTAAGAAAAAAGATGAAGACAAACCAGAAAAGGAGAAAAAGTCAAAATGATTTTATTTTTCACATGATTGTATTCACTACTAACATAGCGTGTAAGTGTTATACGAAATTAGGGTTCCGTAGGCCTTTGATTAAATATTTTGGAATATGAAGCCGTCGTGGTACAACAACATAGCGACTGACTGTAGATTTGGTTTCGGTATTCGGTTTTAGGTTTGATTTTCACTGGGGAACATGGATTATTGTTATTTCTTCGCTAATATAATTATTTTTATTCGCTCACAATATCTTGAAAATATTGAAAATTGGGCGAGCTGGTGAAAGAAATTACTTATCATTATGTTCCGCTTATACTTCCTTTCCTCGAGTGCCGGGAGTTGAATCCACAACCTGTTGCGTTTACAGTTGAACGATTGTGGGCTTTCGCTGCGACAACTGTAAGTCATTTAAATCTAGTTATTGCGCTGAAATCCGAATCCACGACCACCATATTTTGTATTCAGAATTATACGGAACCCTAAATGATACTGAAAAAGATCTTAATAGAATCATAATTTAAAAGGCGTGTAAAGTACTTAAGACTGAAACATTCCATTTAATCAAAAGAATATTAAATACCGGATTTGTAAATGTATTTAGGAATGTCTAGGATCCATTTTATAACCATCGTTAATTATTATAAAACATTGAGATTACTCAGAAAATTAATCATATCATTATACATGAAAACTGATGCAATTCTAACTAGAGAACTAATATTATATTAACAAATATTATATAAATATATGTTAAATTAATATATATTATATCATTGCACAAAAATATGTTTTGCTATTTAACCAATAAATGAATCTCAGTGTGATATGATATAACTTATTGCTTTGTGCTTTTATAGACACTTTTTAGGTTATAAAATATTGATATTCAATTTTCCTTATAACGAATTTATTATTATAATATAATGACAACTATCCCTTATTTTATATAGCACAAATGCTTAAAACGAACCACACTTACTAAGTAATTAACATGAGAATAATTATAAAATTCATTTATAAGTAAAAAAATATTTTTAAAAATATCAATTATTGCCATTTTTTAAATACGTCATACTTCAAAGTTAACTTGTGTGCTGATGGTAGCTATCTGTCATGTTGTTTTTTATTTAATAAAAATATTGTACCAGCAAAGCTGTACCAAACGTTACAAGTCCAAAAATATCAATACCTTTATCATAAAAAAATAACTAAAACTAAAAATACTTCATAAAATTAAAAAAAAAAGGAAAAAAAGGTAATAAAATGATCACTTATAATTTTAACAACAAAGTACTGTGAAGATATATATAATTTCTTATAAAATCAGATGTTTATATTGTGTTATTGTGTTTATACATGTGTATGTGATATAAAATTCTAATAATTTTTTTTGCCATATGCTATTGTACATGGCTTTAATTCTTCAAGTATTAAATAAAGTTGTTATCCAATATATACATATATATTCTTAAATAATAATATACAGCTTAAAGAATAATTAATTTAAATAAATCAATAGAATATTAATGTAATTTCTTATACTAATTCCCCTCACCGTTTTATACTAGTATTTTTTTTATTTTACAGTTGATTTTAAGCTTTTGTATTGCAATTTATATTTATTTACATAATATAACCAATTAATTTATACAATTTTTATTCATCATACATCTCAAGCATACAGTGGTGCTTTTCCAATTTAAATTTTTATTTATTTAAATAAATATCTGAAGCGACATTTTAAATGATGAAAAATGATTGGATTATAAGTATAATCCACAAAATGTTGCAGTAAACAGTTGATCCGTCCCAGTTTCTACAAAAAGTGCATTTTGATGGGTTACCATCATAAAAATACCTGGACAATATTGATTATTTTTAAAAAAATATCATACATTCTTTTTATATTTTTATTATAGAAGTTGATTGAATAGCAATAATATATGAAAAAATTATGTTCTAAATGTTATATTATAGATATATGTCGAAATTACTGAATGTTGGTTAATTATACCACCTAACCAATGTCTAACATTTTATATTATTTTGTGATGTAAGCGTTGGTCACTAACAAGAATTAATCTTTTGACACAAACATCTGTGACAAATATTAAGTAAATATCGGTAAAAATAATTAAAAACTTATTGTTAAGTACTACAAGTCAATTTATTTACAAGTGTTGAAACTGTTAATATTATAAAATACTCATGTTCTTTATTTTGCTAACATCTATATTATCACTTATTTCTAATATTATTTGCATACAATTTGCAATTGATTCCTAATTGTTTACTTCTGACATGTATTGTAAGTGCACACAAAAATATACTTCATAAATGCACAAATTAATAAACTTTATTTTGAAGTTCAAAATTTGTTGTTTATTTTATAAATTATATTTCACCCATTTGTATAAATGCTTTAATAAAGCTACGCTCACATGTTTTTATATGCGACCTATTATCTAGAATTTCATATTCAAGTATTTTATTAGTATCTAGATCCTAAATGGATTGCTGTATGAAATTATTGTATTTTACGTTTTAGTTTGACAAGATAGAGGTCTCGTATATCCCCTGCTATATAGGCAGAAAAAAATTCGTGTTAAAATGCTCCGTTCCGTGGCGGAACTCAACGCTGCGCTTAATTACCTTGCAGGGCGCGGAAATGAAAACCATTCATCTATTTATTTACCCTAGTACGAATCCGACCCCCCACAACAGTCGCGTTTGCAGTCACGGTGTTTCTAATTGATTTCCAGTTGATTATGAACTATTTCGCTCTTGTATTAGTGCAGTTAATTCAACTTTCTCTTAATAACTTTTGCAATGAATTGCCATTTTATACCAACAAACTATTACCTTGAATTTGGCAATTAACATAGGAAATAAAATCAATATGTAGGATAATATTGAATATAATGCGATTGTGACTTTTTGTCGCATTGCTTAAACAAACAAACAAATTAGAATTTGAGTTACAGGTCCTACACGTTCTCTGAATTCCAAAGACATTAAATTCAAACAGAATAAAGTAATTACATGGCATGTGTAACCGTAAACGCGACTGGTTGTGGATTCGATCTCCGTTCGAAAAAATGTTTATATTATCATTTTTTCGTTCTGGTATCGAGGAAAAAAGCTACTTGGAATTCACGCGTCAGATGCCTGTCCCAGTCATGGGGGTAGCGAGGTACGAGCAGGGGGGCAGCCGAGCCAGCCAGCTTAAACGTGGCTAAGTTTTAGGATAACCGAAAATCGTATAAAAGGGTATGTACGGTTAACGCACACCAGAAAGTTGTAAAAGAAAATAAAGAAATAATTTTATCTGATAATTATTTTGTTTTTAATTTTTTTACCTTATCTCCAGTCCACAAAAAAATCTAGGCTTTTTTATCTGGCTCTCCTTTATATAGAAAGATGGCTACGCCCTTGGTTCTAATGTTGTGGTATTCATGTACCAACTAATAGCCAGATGTTCCTGTTTCCTTCGTGTAGAGGCTCTATGGCTATTGCCTCCACCTATGGAACGTTACTAGGCGAATTATTTTGAATACTGTCCAAAAATGGATACAAATAATTGGAAATGACCTCCTATCTCCTGTACAAAATTGTCTACCTATCAATCACCTGTATGTTCTCACTATGACGCCTAGAAATATGACTGTAACTCATATATAATGTTTTAAGTAATTTAGTACAATCAGTAAAACTATTGGTAATATTTTTAAATTCTATGACTAAGGAAAAATTAATAAAAAGCTTTATCAAATAAAAATATAATTTACTTTAATAATAAAACATAATTGAATTTAATTATTGTCTATTTCAATACGCAAATTACATTGCTTGGATTTACTTAATTTATCTCTTAAATCGTCAGATTTATGTTTTCGTGTTGACAAAATTTGTCGTAAATCATTTTGATTAATATTTTTTGCGACATTAACTTCCAATCTGTTCCACACAGAGCTTTTTGATTGATTGGGGACCTTTTGTACCCTACTCATTGTGTTACGATCATCAAGCTGATCATCACCAGAAGAATCATCACTGGAACTTCGTTGATTTTGGATCACTTTAGCACCAAGTCTAGATTGTATATTTTTAACTGAATGTCTTAAATTTCTTTCTTTATATTTAAATTTATCTGATATCATTTTTGTTTCTCTTGGAATGAATGTACTTTTTGAATTGACAACTTCTATAGATAATGGTGCAAAATCACCCTCATTTTCTTCTTCTAATTCATCCTGTATTTTTCGTTTTCCTTGTCTTGACTCCTCATCATCAGCATGCATTCTCATTCTAGGAGTTTTTGATTTCTTTTTCCATTCTGAATCAGAGCTACTGCTATCTTTGTCATCTTCAACATTATGATTTCTTTTGCCAAGTCTCATTGCAAGTTTCTTATTCTTTACACGTATTGTTTCAAATGGCTCATCATATTGATCCTCCTCAGTTTCTTTTGGAAAATTTCTTTGAAATATTTCTTGGTGGTCATACACACCCCATGACTTACATAAATCACCCCAAGGATTCTTAATTGTACTATTCATATTGGTATCACTTTCAACATTTAATTTTCTTTCTGGCTTTCTTGTAGTCATTTTCTTGTCACTATTAGTAGCAAATCTCATCAATATAGTGTCTCCTTTAGGATGAGGCATTCCTTCTCTCCAGTGGTATGATGATTTATCCAATAACATATCCTTAATTTGCTCATTTTTTATTTCTCTAGAATGCACTAACAGAGCTAAAGCGGCAGATATGTGATCATGACAAACAATATTACCTGAAATAATATAAAAATAACATTAGATATAAATATTTTATATGCATAACATACACACCACATACAGACTATATCATCAATGATAATCCCCCTAAACTATCAAAATCTCACTAATTTTGGTATGAAGAGCAAGATAATCCAACACTCTCAATAACCACCACAGTTTGTCATTGTTAACACTAAACCTCACCTGTACTGGTTAAATTGACTGTTTTCAAAGTTGTGAAACTTAAAAATTTTTGGAATATACATATAATATTTTCTTCATTCTTTACTTAAAGTTATTTATTATATTTTCGTATATATTATATTTACATATGGTTGGGAAAATATTGCAATTGCCTCAAAGAGTAATTTTTTGTATATTTATCTGAGAGGTGGTTCCAAGTTGTTGTTGTTGGCTCCAGTTTCGTGGGGCAAATATATCACAAACAGCAAAGGAAAAGTTGTACATATGTAGGTGTGGGTGGGTCTCATTTATTTCTATTTGTGTATGTAATGCTAAACATTTACTCCGTTGGTAGTAATGATAATTGTAAATATCAGAGTTCCTTTATACATTTTTATCAAGCACTCTCTATAACGATAAAACTTGAGCAGTGCATTGAATGTTGATATATAGATGTATAGTATGCTGCTGGTTATTCATTAATGATGTTGAATTAATACTTACAAGAGTTATTATCAATCCATTCCAAAGAAACTGGTTTGTAATCCTCAAGATATTGAAAGATGTCTTTTGTTGTTAGGCCATTTACTCCATTTAAATGAAGTGTATCAAACCTAAAATGCCTTTCGTTGCCACTTTGAATACCAAAATTTACATAAAGTTCATCAATTTGATGTTGTGTGATTATTTTATTTCCAGACAGATTGAGTCCAAATCTCTTAGCTCTCTCTTCTAGTTTGGTTGCATCAATTTTTTTCAACTGTTCAATAACAAGTCCATTTTTATCTGCTTTGTAAAACTGCATACAAAAGGAAATTTTATAACAATATATTAGATTATTTAGATATCTTAATTGTTTTCACAATATATTTATACTTACCAGTGTATTATTTACGTTATTGTCAATATTGACAGTCTGTTCTTCATCTACAACCATTTCAGTGTCATCACTCATTTCACCTTCTTCTTTTTCTTGCTCCATTTTCGCGACTTTTTACTTTATGAACCAACGTTATCAATTCTTAATACAATAATTGTGATTTTATAAAATAGTAACAACTTAAATGACCTAAATAATCATTTCGATTAGTTTAATAACTAAACACCCACGTTTCTTATTATGCATTTACATTTTTTGCTAGCAAACAGCGTCAACATCGTAACATTTAATAAATCATGGCAAAATAAATATTTTTCTGTTACAAACTTACAACTAACATTCACAATATGTAGATATGTTATATACACACAAATTATCAAAAGCTATATTAATGTCACCATAGACTCTGTGCCACAGCACAGATGGTTAGATATATGAGTCATAGGTGTTTCTTTAATATCTTATTAATTAATATATCTATACTAAAATGAAAATAATAATCTTTTAAAATTCTTAAAAATATAAGAAATAAAATAATTGTACTACTATTTTAAAAAATTGACTTGAGAATATAACTATCTACTTTTGAAAACAATAATATTGTAAAACGCCGCGAAATATTTATTTTTGTATTCAACTTAGCAAACTGAATAATGACAAATTTTATTTTTGATCAAGGAACATATACTAGAAGAAGCGTAACTCCCATACAAAAAGTTTTGCATGCACTCATAGCTAGTTACTAGGGTCATACTTGTATATATGATCTGTGGTTTGTAAATTGTGAATCTGTGAATATGAAGTACAAAATTAAAATATGTATGCCTTTTTCTAGTTGTCTGTTTACTAATTGGATCTAGTTTTAGATTCTCATGTAAATAAAAGCTAAAATATTGTATATATTATAAATCATATTAACAACATTAAATACATTTAAACCAAGTTTCAAGTTATTTAGAACAAGATATTTTTTAAATATCTTCAGCGCCCCCGTAATGGCATCGTATATTGATATGAGCTTAGATGATATAATACAAAAAAGAAAAAAGGGCAATTCGAGGTAATAATGTATTTTAAAATACAGTTCTTTTTTTATTTGTACATGTACATGCTTTGACTTAAATCACATGCATTATCACATTCATTTGAATACTGAAAATTTACGCATATGTGTTTTTAATGTCCTTTAGGTACAAACCCAAAGTAAATAATAAACAACCACCTGTTAAGCTAAATGTGGTAGATGCAAGAAACAAAATAATCTCGAAAAAACGAACTCGGATAATTGATGCAAGAGAAAAACTAGCAGAAATTGCAAGACAAAAAGATGCACGCTTAAAACTTGAACAATTGAGAGCAAAACGGGTTAGTTAATAGTAATATATATATAATAGACAATAATCTGGCGAATATATATAAAATTGTACCGAATGAACAATATTCAAATATTTGTGATTTGTATTTGTGCCCGTGATACAATTTTTCAAAAATATTAAAATTTCTCAAAAATTCGCCCGAAATGTGTGTTTGTGTGATCTCAAATTGAGATCTTGGATTGTTTTATATAAAAATAAATGATTTACTTAAATCATTTAATATCTGCTATGCCAAACAAAGCATGTCTTCATAATACCTGCTGTGGTAAAGAAAGGGCCAAGCTGCTTTACTTCTCAATATTAAATGAAGATTTATTTTTTAAATACAGGGTAATGGCAAAATTCATGGAGCATCATCATTTCACAATCAAACCAAATTTCCAAACCGTCACCCAAAGATGGAATCAGGTATTTTATTGTAGACATATATCACTGGCTACAAGTGTAAACCTGCAAATTCCAATTTTTGTTTTTTTTTTCTCTATTACATTTTTATATAAATAACCTTTATTTACTTTCAAATAGTAGATAATATACATAAGTTTTGAAAAATTTTATTTTATTTCATTATAAATGTAATTACACTATATATACTTATAGTTTTTTAAAAATGTCTTATCTCCTGATAATTTGTTTAATAGACTGATAGGCAGGATTTCACTTGAATCCAACAACATATATTTGTTAGTTTTAATATAATCATATACTGTTTTTAAATTAAAGAAAAAAGAAACAGATGTTTCAATAACATCATAAGAAATCTGATATATAAAAAAAATGCTATTTGGTGATATTTAATAATGTAACAAAATCAAAAACAATCATTTTAAAAAGAAATGTTGCTTGTCTGTGGGACTTATCTAATTAAAAAAATGTTAATTTATTTGCAGTTTCCACTATCTTGTTTTGGCAAGCTTCTCTCAATATATAGTGTTTGATTTATTTCAATTGATTCAGATTCCAAATAGTTGAATTGGCTGAAAATTACTTTTCAATAAAGATATATTAAAATTATATTATTACTAGAAAATGAAAGTAATGCAGATTATTTAATTAATAATTAGATTAAATTAATTCAAGCGAGACAGCTAAAAGCAAGTTGATAGATAAAAATATAGTTAAATGTATGACACACATTTTTTTTTTCTTAAAAATTTTAATGTATTTTATAATTTTTTCTGTAGTATTTACAGACCGTTCAAGACAAGTTGTCTCACAGCCACTGACAAGAAAAACATTTAAAAATCAAAATATCAGTAATAAAAGAATATTAGCTGACAGATCCATAGAAACCAGAAACTTGTGTAAGTATTTGCATCATTATAATTATAATCACCAATGCAGCCTTCTTATGCCCATTGACTTATATATACAAATAAACAATAAAAAAAAACTTCCACTTATCATGATTATTTATTTTTGCCTTCTCAGGTAAAGAATAGTAAATTATGTGACTCCACACTTGCAGTGTTTAACTTGAATTTAAATAAAAGTATCATAACACTAGGTTTCCCTGCTCAAACATGCTTTATAAAAATTGTAAAGCTAAAGAAAATATAAATATTACAACAGAGATATAATTATGATTGTTTTAGCCAAACCAACTTTAAAACCAATTATCAGGACTATTGAAAATGATGTAGAGATTATTGATGACCCTATGGAAGAAGAGCACATACCAATAAATACAGCACTTGCTAATGGGAAACAAGGATTACGACTTAAAATAGTAACTCATAACAATAGTATTCAAAGGTATTTAATGAAATAGATATTTAAAACCATCTAGAATTATAAATACATTTTTTCATAATTTTTTCTCTCTTGTCCTGCTATATACAAATAAAGCAATTATTTTCCAAGCCACGATTTAGTACATAATTACTATAAGTTTTTGTATTTATGTGTAATAAATAGACAGTATTATAAGATGTAAGAATATGATTATTTTTGTGTTTAACAGGAGTGCTATGATAGAAAAAGAAAAAAGTCCACCGAGGCCACCCTCAATTTTGAAAAAAAGGCCAATGGCAGCACTAAGAAATGATAATAAAACTGAAAAATCTGAAAAGCCCAATCACGAATATAGGATTATTGTTAGTAATCTACGTAATACAGTTACAAGTGGGGACATTCAGGTATGTCTCATGTTTGACTATAGCTATTAATATTTAATTATAATATACTTTAGTTTAAACAGTTGAGTGAAAAATAAAATGTGTGGCGAGCAGACTTATCCTTTCATCAATTAATTTTTATATGTATATATTAATGTATTAAAAATACCTAGCATAATAAGTATAAACCTTTGTCTGCAGAATTGTTTAAAACACTTGACATTAGGGCTTAAATTCTTAGTTATCCCTTTATCTCAGTTTAAAATTGGTATTTACATACTGGCACCAGCCTGCCAGCTGTATAAATAAAACAATAATATAAATTTTAAGAAGGCAAACTACAAGAATGCAAGTATTATATTAAAAGAGAAATTCCTTGTAATTAGTGATTTTAATCCATTAAAATGTCTGAATAATTTTAGGAACTTTTTGGAGATGTTGGTGGCATGATAGAATCTCGGTTAGTCAGACCAGGGACAGCTGAAGTTATATATAAGACTGTGGAGGACGCTCAAGTAGCTGTTGATCTGTACCATAACAGACAACTAGATGGACAACCTATGAATTGCCTTCTTGTCACCCCTCGTGCCACATCCGCTGCCAACAGGCTAGTAAATAACTATTAAATTAAATTGTACATTTGTGAACATACAGTTTAACAAGTTTAATTGGTTTTTTTTTTAAATAAATATGATGCTATACAAATATTTAAGTATATTAGGTTTTTTTTAAATATTAACACAATTGTCGGTGATTTAATTTCTGGTGTGACTTTTTAACATATTTTTTCAGGACTACTAGTAAGCCAGCTTTGTACAGTACCAATTCAAATGTGGAACCAGACATATCCACTTTCCACAAAGTGTTGTTTAGTAACTTCTAGGACAAGTTACATATAAATCAATACAAACAGTCAAACAGTCTGTTTCGAGTGTTCTACAAACACTGTAAGCTTAATTGAAAATGTAAATTTCAATATTGACTGCTTTGAATATTTAAAAATATACTTGATTCTAATATTATAAATATTTAATTTATTTAAAATACCTTCGGGCCAGGCGACCCCAGAATAAGCTGATAAACTTTTCAACATGACATTACGTTAATGTGGCACTACAAGGTATAAAATTTCATATGAAAATTATCTGGACTTAAATATGAACTCAACTTCAATACTATAATGATCTTCGCTTTCCGCCACTCAACATGCAATGCCTCCAACATTCGCAGTGGGGAACGGAGTGTCTTATCACAAGGTTCCCTCTGCCTACCTTTTTGTGTGCAGCACACAACGTGAAGCTTTATTGATTGAAATACTTTTGTATGAATGTTAAATCTATTTTCGTAGTGCACTAATATACGGACTGAAAACTGCTGTCGCAAAGGAAAGGGGGAGCAAAAGCCACGATGATAAAATTTTCTGTATTTTACAATCAAATATGCTTTGAAATCTGTACGACATCATCATTGGTTATCAGATTTAGTCTCACTTTACAAATATCTTTAAAAGCAACTACCGTTCTGTATTAAACCGCGTTCTCAGTTCAGGCTGTCATGAAGATATAAAACTATAGGTAAATAATCATTAATTTCCTCCAGTGGAGATCGAACCCACTACCGTTACATTACATTCACACCCCTTGTTCCACTTTATCATACCAGAATCATCTTGTCTGGCTCATATAGGAAATATAAAAATAATTGAGATTTTTAACATTAATGGTACCAACACTAAAAATTATCAATTTTGGTACTTATTTTAAATAAAATAAAGAATAAAATATCAGCTTCACGGTGTATCCCGCACAGCAGGGTAGGCAGAGGGGAACCTAGTGTTAAGACACTCAGTTCCCCACTTTCTGCCGAATTCTGGAAGCATTACGTGTCGAGTGGCAGAACTCAACACCGCCTCGACACCAGAGTGAAGAAATGGAAATATAAACCTAAATAAATATTTCAATTCCTCTAGTGGGGATCGAACCCACAACCGTCGCGTACAGTCACACCCTTGTGCCGCTGCGCTCCGACGGCCTCAAATTTTTTAAGTATTTCAATGATGATTTTTTTATGATACAAATAATAATAGGGATTTTGTCAATTTAATAAAACGCTTATAAATAGAAGTCGGTAATACTCACACAAAGTATTTATTTTATTGATAAATTCTTCCAAATACTAGAAGTTTCAAAACTATTTTAGCTTGTTTGAAAATAATATAATATTTTTTCTCAGATAATTACAAAAGTAACTAAACATCTTGTGTCATAAACATATGTCTGTCTCGAAAACGGGATTCATCTGACTCGGCAAGTTTTGATAAGTCAATAATTCTGTTAAAAATTAATATAGCATAATTATGTATGTGATTAACAATTAAAATAGGTAAATTTATACTAATCGTAAACTAATTTAAGACTTATATTAATCCTAATAAGGTCTCTGACGATCTCGGCCTCTGAAAAATAAAATTAATATAAATTATAAATGTGAAATGGACATATTTCATGTCATCTATATGATGATTTCGTAATTTCGTAAATAACATTGACTACATTTTAAAATTTATCTAATATGTAGTAACTAACTGAAACCAGTGGGTACACATGGAGTTTTCATATATATGGTTAATACCAATTATGAAATTTACATTTAAGTACAAAACTGCTAAGGATGTGCAAAAAACTAAAAAGAATATTCTGAAAAGCTAAATGCATTTTACACCACACTATCGAAAATAATAATATTGCACGATATGCATGATCATTTAAAATATCTTTCTACAAGATTATCAGCTTTTCTGTATCTTACAGAAATCGGTAAAGGTTTAGGGATATTACAATATTGAATATATTGCATTGCAACCAAAACATGTGATCTTAAAGTCAAGTGTTCCGCGCTATCTACGGGACACATGTTATATGGAAACATAAACACCAATTTAAAATGATGTATGGTATATTACCCTCCATCGCCTCTCATAGCGCCACCTCCGGGCCGCTCTCCGCCGCCACCCGAGCCCCGACGCTCGCCACCGCGGTCGCCGCTGCGGTCGGAGCGTCCTCCCCAGCTGCCGCTGCCCCCGCTCCCGCCTCGGCCTCCACCGCCCCGGCCTCCGCCGCCGCGTCCACCCCGGCCAGGCGGGCCTCCACCACCGCCTCGTCCTCCGGAGGGAGGCCCGCCGCCACCGCCGCCGCCGTTACCAGTACCTCCCGGCTTCTCTTCGTTGCATCTGTTGCAAGCTTTGCGCCATGAGAAGTTGGTGTTGCCACAGCTGGGGTTGGGGCAGCGCCAGTCGCCGGCGCGGTTGCCGGAGGGCGGGCCGCCTCCCCGACCGCCGCTACCACCTCCGCCACCACCACCACCGCCGCCGCTACCGCCACCGCCACCGCCGCGTCCACCGCGGTATCCCCCACCGCCGCCACCTCCGCCACCTTTGCTTCCGCCCCATGTATTTTGTCTCTGCGCTAGCGAAACTTTTATGGTAGCTCCGTTGAAATCTTTTCCATCAAACCATTGTATAGCTGAGGAAGCAGCATTGGAGTCTTCGTACGTGACAGTGGCTTCACCCTTGGGCTGGCCGGTGGCTTTGTCTTTGTACATCCATACTTTCGGTCTTTGGGTTTTCTTGTCGGTCTGTCAAAAGAAATTAATATAAATAAATAACACAAAAGCTGTGGAAATAATTTTCAAGCATCGTTATAATTACAAATTAAGTTAAATGCTAATTGTAATATGTATATATAAGCTACCTTTATAATACCAATAGCTCCAAAATGTTGACATAATTCCTCTTCAGTAGTTGACGGGTTCATGCCCTGAATAAATACTGTGTCTTCTTGAGTTATCATGTCACCTCCACCCCGATCTCCGCTGAAGCCTCCACCTCCTCCGCCTACAAATGACAAATACATTAGTAACAAAATCAACAAAAATAATATAACGTTAGGAATAAAAAAAAGTTGACTTCTTTTGTACTGTTACTTGTTGTACGTGTTTACTTTTTTAGACTACCCAAAAAGAATTAAGTTCTCTTTCTAATCAATCTTTTTGAAAAATTAATTACTCTTTCACTATGTACTAAGTTGATGTTTGTTTTAATACCTCTTTACGATTTAGACGATACGTATATCATTTGTTGCATTTAACGTATCAACAAAGATTCACTATCATTATAAAAACCCTTACATTCAAAAGTTCACCTACTAACAATGTAGTGTATACAAAGATATTCTAAAATCGCAATTACACATTCAATAGAGATGAAAAGCACAGGGCTGCCAAAATGTATAAATTACTTGTGGCAAAATATCAGCCATCCCTTTATTACTAAAAAAAATAACCAAATAACATTGTGAAACACGATTCCGCCGTCGTTAACTCGATACACACTTGGCTAGACTGCTGACAACTGTTCTTAATATCATAAATCTCAGAGTAACAAGTGTTGATTAATGATTTCTGCACTTCACACCTTAAATCTATTAAGTACGCATGTTGATAGATACAGAGCAACGCGGACCGGAGGAGAGCAGCCATAGCGAGTTTTGTCCAATAATATGCTTAAGTAATTTATAGCGTGTGTAGGTTGCGGTCACTACATAACTTACATATGAAGTAAAAAGGAATACAATAATTGGTGGTAACACGTTGATACGCATTATACGCAAAGTATATATATATACTGTATAATAAACACTTAAGTACTATCATAATTATTCTATTAAATGCAATATCAGTGTAGAGTATAAAGTATGAAAAACAAAATTCTAATATTGTCGATAATCCGTTAGCCGGGTGTAGTCCTGTTGTCCAGCTCCAAGGAATATGTTTACTTTATATATCAGGGTTGCCACTGACTGGTAAAAATGACTGAATGGTAAAAACATAAAAATTCTGTAGAATTTGGACCTGAATCACATACGAGTGTTGTTGGCGATATTTTCGCCCTTAACGGCTTCTATGGAGCTCATGAAAATATAGTTTCTAAAATGTCGACTGCTCAATCATTTGTTCAATTTTTTTTTTAAATTTGCGTTACAAGTTATATTTGTTAGTTATTTTTTTATCAACTTTTAACCATTAATTGTGAAATAAATATAGTGCCTATTGAATTATAAAAAAATGCTTAATTTATGTAGCTTATAGCGTTTTTTTAAATGTGACGTGGCGATCCTCTTTTATATAAAAGAAACAAGACAGTTTGGTATTTTAGGAGCACGTAAATTTAGGCGCTCAACTGAATTAAAGTGTGCACTGAGCAGTAGTGTTTGCAACTAGTAGTTTTATTATAAGCATAGTGGCACCACGTGGGTGTATACCTGGACTGAAAAACGCTGGCCTACAGAATTCCCCCCTCCTTATTGCTCTATGACGATAACGATTAAACCCATCATTATAATTTCAAAAACACCACATTTTAAAATATACCTTTAACATAGATTTACATTACAACACTTTATAAATGGGTACCTCAAAAATATAATAAAATTCACCAATTACGTACACGATAATTATTTGTACAATACATTATCATGTAAATCAACTTTTACCGATAAACGGAGATAAATAACTATGTACGTTATAACTTCTCCCACGCTGAGTTCTGCGAGTGTTTGGTTCTCTTTAAGAAGACATCAACACATATCCGGTTAGTAACGTGTTAAGCTTAACAATATCGTTTGTCAACAGCCAGGAAGTGAAGAGACCCTTATTGTACAATATATTTGGCAGCCCTTAAAATACAAATTAAAAATATGACAACAGCACCAAACGCACATAGCGAGGAGCTTTACCTTTATTATAACCACCCCCCCTGCCGCCGCCACTAAAACAATAAAAACACCGTTTAGTTCACACCAGGCAGGCTTGAGCAGGCTGGGGGCAAGAATGAAGCGCGCTGACGTAACTAAGCTCTCATTTATCTGTGATCGTTTCGATGTTGAATCCTTTTCTTTCGCATTATGTTATACCTTGAAAATCTTAGAACATTTTTGTGTGAAACATATTTTCTGAATGTTGGTGAGTCATGCACGCACATACAGCATATTTTGAAAAAGTGTTTTGTAGATATATTAAGGTTTATTTTTTTTAATTATCTATTCAAATAAAAAAATGGTTATGGATATGGACATTTAACACAACACTTTTTCAATCATGAAAAACTTACAAAAAGTATTACAAAAAAGTAGTCTATAATGATTTAGAAGATTTTCTTGATATTGTACTAATTTATCGTTTTATGCTTCAATTAACAGCAATCCGTCGCCATCATGATATTTTTTTTTTCAGAATTAACTATAAACATGATCGAATTTCTAGAAGTCAGCTTTTAACATTATCATATACTTTATAAATTTTATTGTGAAGTTAAAAAAATATATTCTTTGCAAAATTCAGTATAGTAATGTATTTAATAAAATAAAAAGTAAATTCAAAATTTGCTGAACATAAAATATAAATGTTAAGTTAAAGGAAGAACATTGTGTTGTAATTTTAAATGTATTATATGACAGTAAAATATAGTAATCATAAGGCATTAAGCCCTTAGGGCTTAACAGAGACAACTTTAGAACCAAAAAAATGTATTAATATATTCTACAAATAAACTAATGAAAATAAAAATTGAGTGAAGATTTAAGTTTATACTGAAGAACATCATTATATATCATATCCATGTTTTTTGCAGCTGTTGTATCCCTTATTATCTATTTAGAATACTGCTCCACTATGATGCAAGCTCACAGTTTAACAGCAGTACTTGATTTGTGATCTAATGTACATTTTCTGATAGGTCGTAGAATATGTTAAAAGTTAAAAGTATTATGAATTTATAGATTATTTCTTTGAAATGAAGAACAAGAAGCATTACACATTAAGCTAGTAAAAATTATTCTACTTTTTGATAAATCGATTAATAATAACACATTATTTCATAAAAAGTTTAAGTACTATACGTTTGGACATTATTATAATATACTTTTGATTTTAACAACATGATGATTATAACAACTTGCAAACATCCCTCAATTAAAAAACAAACTTGGCTACAGATATACAAGATGAATGTTGAAAGTGTAATAGGAACCATTTAATTAGCAATACCACAAGTATAGTTTTTGATTGTTGATGAATACTTCACCTGTCAGACGCAGATTTTTAAATATTAATGAAGTGTTGTTGAAACTGAAAACATGCAGAACTTACATACTATGAACAGAACCGAATATATTATAACAGTATCAAACATCTCTAAAAACTAATCATAATATTTTTGAAATTGTAATATCCATCTTAAGTGATAGTCTCTTAATACCAATAATGTAACCCACAAGGTATAACAACCTTAGCCACTGTAAACTATACCACATACACTAACAGACCAGAGCTTAGGTCAAATAAAAATGTTTTTTGATAATTCCCTTGATTTATAATAAAAAAAATTATTTATTTGATATATATTTTATAAAATCGGTAATACTTTTTGCCATTTTTGCTAATAGAAATGAAAGTTATAATGCTTACCCATATCCTCCATCTCTATTCCCCCCATCTCTATTGTAGCTGGATCGATCACCTCCTCCATAACCTCTGTCACTCCCAGAGTAGCCGCCGCCGCCACCACCGCTGCTGCCTCTGTCACCGCCATAGTTCGAGCCTCCACTACTGCGATCATTGCCACCATAACTGCTGCTACGTTCATGCCCTCCATAACTGCTCCCTCTATCACTGTTGCCATAATTGCTCCCTTGTCTTTCATTTCCACTTGAATTGTAATTATTACCATTGTTTCTGTCAAAACTCACAGCGCCATAGCCATAACTTGGACTGTAATTACTGTCTTGCTGATTTCCACCATAACTGCTACCTGCCCCACTACCACCTTAAGATAACAAACATCATCTATTAGACTAGAATACAAGTGACGTCATCTTCTAACATTATTTAACGTTTGTTGGTTTATTAATGAAAACAATAACTGATTCCTAAAAGTTGCATATAATCACAACCTAAAAAAACCTTCAGGGTAACACTCAAGTTGTTCTATTTTAAAAACATTAACAATAATGAACAATTGAGGCCAATTACATATACTATATCATATACTTACTCCCCGAACTTTGTTGATTCCAACCAGGACCAGAGCTTTGGCCCGAGTACCCGCTAGCATTATAACTCCCTTGTTGTTGCTGTGCAGGATTATAATTACTATCACCTGAATTTATAGAAGGCGGTGGCATTGAATATTGTTGGGCAGGATATCCTCCACCGCTATAGTCACTAGATGCGTAAGCTAAAAGTAATCGCAAGTATTACTTATCGTCGTGGTATTAATGAGATTAAGAAACTTACTGGTATGTATAAATTATACTTACGATCTCCCATTTTGAAATTGGAGGATGGTAAGGTACAAAAAGTAACACTGAACTTTTAATTCATAAAGAGTTTATTATTTAAATATTATAGAATTTAGCGTACAATCAGTACCGCGCACGAACAACAAATTAATGGCCGCCGGAAACACGACGCTGACAGCACAACGGCATTACGGAAAAGGAAGTGTCAAGTGCACAGAATATATATGCTCAAAGGGATTTAGAAACTATATTATATTTTTTTTCTATATTTTTAAATATTAGTCTGTATCAATTCATATTTAAAAGTCTACTTGACTCGTATGACATCTAATTCATATTTTCCTACAGTATTTGATGTAAATAACATGGTGGTTTTTACCAGTAAAAAAACACTATTGATTTATATAACTAATAATTTTTTTTAATGGAAATATCAGAAAAGATATCAAAATTTATTTTCAGCTTCACGCTGTATCCAAAGGGTAGGTAGAGGGAACCTAGTGATAAGACACTCCGTTTACCACTTTCCGCCGAAATCTGGAGACATTTCTCCACACCAGACCATAGAAGTGAAAATATAAATTTAAATAAATATTTGATTACCTCGATTGGATTGATTCGAATCGAATCGAATATTTGATTACCCACAACCAGATTTTACGGTCACATTTCGTGCTCCTGCCCATAACTGGTAGTTTTATACGTATAATATCCACATGTTTCGGTTAATATACAGTCCCCTTCTCAGTACTTTTGTTTTTAGCTTCACGCTGTATCCCGTACACAGCAGGGTAGGCAGAGGAAATATCGGTGTTAAGACACTCCGTTCCCCACTTTCTACCGAATTTTTGAGACATTGCGTGTTGAGTGGAAGAACTCAACGTCGCGCTTTGCCCCGACACCAGAGCGAAGAAAAATGGAAATATAAACGTAAAAAAATATTTCACTTCCTGGTGTGGGAATTGAACCCACACCGCGTTTACGGGCGGCACCCTTGTGCCGCGCCACGACGGCCTCCTTCTCGGAACTTATAGGTTAATATTAATATAAATATGCAACACAAATAAAAACCACATATAAATGGAAACATTTTATTTACAACTGAAATTAAATTAAAATAAATTATGTATGGCCGACGCAATACACATCTTTGGTTTGTAATGGATGCTTTATGAATGAAGACTTTATGACACGTCTACTGCGGTATCAACCAGCTACTCTGTTAACAGTGACATGAGTGTTCAGTGACGTTGGAAACTAAACATCTTGATAAGCATGAGGCCCATGATGGTGGCCGCAGCGACGCTTATGCCGGCTTTCCACCATGACGAATTTTCGCCCGCCAAACTTGCGAAATGCTTCAGGTGCCTTTTAATAATAGTAATATGTAACAATATATATTTCATCAAAGACTGCGGTTTGCCGGTGCGCGACAACGCACCGGCAAAGAGATAGTTTTTAAGTCGGAAGGATTCTTTAAAAATATATGTTTACTATTAATAAAATAAACATTTTCATTTATAATTATGATAATGTTACTTTTTTTAAATTAATCAATATTTTATTAATTATCTTTAAAGATTTTATGAGTTCAAATATTTTTTTAAACTTCTATACTAAAATCTCAAGTGACATTAACTAAAACACAGTGCAGTATGTAATAATTTCTATTTAAAATACATTATATAATTACCTGTGTTTGCTGAATAAAATCCAAGCAGCTTGAAATTGACTGATCAAAGCATAGTTAAAATGTTGGTTTTTATTTATATCCTATATGACTTGTTATATATAATGTAATGAGCCAATATCTTATTGCTAGAGAATAGCATTTGATATACACAAGGTAGTAGGTGTTTAAGTTTCAATCATAAAGTATTGAGTATGGTACTTTCATTAAATAAATAACATATAAAAAAAATTGTTAGTGTTAGCAATTAAAGTATATCCTTAATTGCTAACACTAACAAAAAAGTGCATCCATTATCAATAACTTAGGTATAGTTTTCATTTAATATTATTCCATGAGTAGCTGCACTACTGCATAAATTTCATATATAATTAAATATTTTTTAACCTATACTTACGGAAATGCAGCCATTGTTGCCAATTTAACAAATACATCATGTTTATTTTCCTTGATGTTGAAAAATTGTGGTGGTAGTAATTGGTACTTGTTGCAGAACACCTCTGGTTGTAATATGTACTCTTGTCTAATTATAATATTGTCGCCTTTTGTACCAACAATTAAAACAGGAATGTGACTTTCAGCAAAATATTTCTGAAAATAAATTAACTAAACTCAAAATATGCTTCTTATACATATTATGCATCAATGATATTCTATACATCGATGTTTAGACGATGAAGACAGTCCACTCTATAGTAAGTAGTATGTTATATGATATATGTTTTGAGACAAGGAACAATATATAAAACAGTTGAAAAATAAAATTGTAACTCCTACAATAAATAAAATCCAATAAAATTGTACCAAAGGTTTATAAATGAGACAGAATAATTCTATTTTTTTGTTTAACTATTTTTCTCATAAAAAGCGATAAACAAAAAAAGTTCTTGCAACGTAAAATATGTGCCCATATATTTTGACTCTCTTCACCCAACCATTAATATAGTCAGTGTTTCCTAAATGCAAAAATAAGATTTTTTTTACAGTAGACAGTAAAAACTGCCTTAAAACCTATGTGAATACTTAAAAAAGATAAAGAGGTATTGATACTCAAAGTAATTATTTTCACATATTTTTTTATAATTGCAGTTTACAGACGATATATACTTACAATGTATATTCTAGCAATATATTCAAATGATCTACAGGCGGCTACGTCGTATACAAGGCAGGCAACATCACAATTCACTTCATGAGGCTGCAAGGGGTCGGACACACGGGTGATTGGAATTTCCTTTAGTACTAAGTACTTCTCTTGCCCATATACATGAACTGTGTTAATGCAACAGTTGCTCTCGACACCGGTACCATCGCCTCGCTCATGAGTACTTGGCTTTATTTTCTGAAAAATTATACAATTTACATGAAAATACTATAGTGTGAACTTGAAAACAATAGTTGTTTACAGGAAGATAAAAATAAAAATTAAAGATACAATAACTTATAGGATGAATTAATATTATAATATAATTTTTTTTTTAAATGGGTTTAGTAAATTAGATGTATTAGTTTTGTAAATGAGTTTTACAAATATTCACTTGAGTGTAGGCACTCAAGTAAATATTTGTTACCTTACCTTATGGGCTATACCAAGAAAGCTCCTACAGATGGAGGTTTTCCCACAGGATCTAGGTCCTATAATATGGCACTGGTAAACATTACGGCTCGATTGTTTCTTGGCAATATCTACCTTCTTTTCTCTAGTTACTGAAAATCATTAAATTCATAAATATTAAAAATAGTGTAATAAGAATATGAATGACTAACAAGATATAAATAGTGGTAATTGGAGGCAGTCGTGGCGCAGTAGCACAAGGGTGTGTACTGTAACACAACGGTTGAGGGTTCAATTCCCACACGAGTATATGAAATATTGAGTTACATTTATATTTCCATTTTCTGAGCTCTAGTGTCGAGGCAAAGCGCGGCGTTGAGTTCTGCCACTCAACACGCAATGCCTCCAGAATTCAGCAGAAAGTGGGGAACGGAGCGTCTTAACACCGAGGTTCCCTCTGCCTACCTTGCTATGTGCAGGATACAGGGTGAAGCTGGAAAAAAAAATTAGGTGTTGGAATTAATTCGTAGCGTTTTGTTGAATGAAAGAATGTTATTTGTTCCGCAAATACACATCCACTAAAATAATATGATTTTCAACTGCTCTTTTGTTCATATTAAAGTAATGAAGCAAAACCCCCCACAAAACACATTATCTGGCACAAAGTTTGACATATTCAATGAATTATAGTGTCGTTATTAATGATTTCAAGAAAGGTTATGTACGGAAAAAGAGGTCCTATGATAGATGTTTACAGAACTATAGGTAACAACGAAATAGTGTACTACTTGTGCCATCTCTTGTAAAACGCTACGAATTAATTCCAACACCTAATATATAAATAGTGAGCTTTATTAATTAAACTTACCATGTATTGCTGATTTTTGAGAATCATTTTCCAAGAAATTAAAACCTAGATATGCTAAATATAAACTTGTATTTTGTAAATCAAGTAAGGTCATAAGTGTCCACCGGCACATCCAGCCTTGCAAAGTCAAGTAACCCTATGGAAAATGAAAATAGATCATTGATAAAGTTAATGTTCTGTTTGAATGTAAGTAATTATTAAAGCTACTTCTTAAGAAGAAAAGGTAGACAAATCAGATGATGGGAAGATGAAATCAGAAGTCACGAAGGAGTTACCTGGAGGTATCATTTGTCTCAAGGCAATTTGATAATGATAAAAAGTGATATAATCCAAACAAAAATGTAGCATTATTAGAAATGAAGGCAATTGTTATAATTATTAAAGCTTAGCTCATGAGGTTAATCTCTAGATTAAATTTTCGATTAGATTTAATTTCAATGGAATTATTAAATATACCTACTTTGTCATTTGTTGGAACAGTGTAACGTAAGTTGTGCCATGGAATTCGAGGACAGCAAGAAAAAACATTTTTTAACTCTGTTGGATTTAGCATGCCATCTCTGTCTTTATCATATTTTTCAAATAACTGTGTTAAAAATTGTTGCCCTTTATATGAGAGTTCTGACGTGCATCCAGGAGGCACTTTTATGCTGTAATTTATATTATTAGCCTTAATATTGTGTATTCCTTGGCGTCTATGGTAATAGTTAGAGAAAATTTCTTGATATTATTTTGGAAATTGGGGAATAGATTGAAATTTATATCCAGAAAACCAAAGCTCCGAACTATAACTTATTTGTATCATTATTTATGTAATTTGACTGAGTCACATCATACAACGATGTGACTCAGACTCATACTAATGAATTGTAGCTTTATGTTGTATTTCGCACATTACTTGGTAACCAGAGAGAAGCTAGTGTTAATAGACTTTGTTCACCATGCAATTTTCGACACATAATTCATCAAATGTAATAAATTCTACAACACAACACCAAAGTTATTTTATGTGAATATACTTGTTTTATGTTATTCATAAAAGCCATTGTGGTGAAGTGGAATAACATCTAATTGAAAGAGCGATAGTTGCGGGTTTGATTCTTTCTTTATGGATTGTTATGTATTAGGCAACTTAACATGCAATGTCTCAGAAACCGGGAGGCGAATGTCGAGTGACATGTCTTAAAACTATGTGATATTAAAACCTACTTTGGGTACAAATAGCTTTGTGTTAATTCTAAATTTTCATCATATCCAAACTTGCGTAAGACTGTCCATGTCGTTTCATTTCTGCCTCTTTGTATAAATAAACAATGTAAAAAAATGAATCCTTTCATTGTTATACATTCATTCTCTATACCACCTGCAATATTTTGTGCAATTACTGATTTTACTTCATCTAAAACCTGGAACATAAAAAAAATTGCAATCAAAAAAATAATATTTCATTTAATTATAACTTACTTTGGAATTAGAGCCTGTTGTAATGCAGCAGCACATTGTCTAACTTTAAGTGCAGCTGTTATGGATTCGATTCCTGCTTAAGGAAATATATTGTATTTTCATGTAACAAAACACCATTTAATTGTCAGAAATTGAAGAATGCAGTTTTCTTAGCACTATGATTTCTCTCCCCACCATGCTTTATGCGAGTATTCACAAAATTGCTTGATAGTAACTTCACCTGTAATTGTAACAGTGTATCGAAACATTTCTTCTGGAATACTGTTATTTCATAATCATCTATGAGGCCATCACC
Source organism: Heliconius aoede (assembly GCA_037355905.1). Lineage (NCBI taxonomy): Eukaryota > Metazoa > Arthropoda > Insecta > Lepidoptera > Nymphalidae > Heliconius > Heliconius aoede. The sequence goes on along the minus strand of JBAIZZ010000347.1, from coordinate 195,604 downwards.
ATCAAGATCACAAATTCGATATATTCTTGTTAATGCTTTTTTGCACCTCTCTGTAAGCTAAAACATATTGTTAATTTAAGTGGTTGATAATGTGGTGGAATGGCATCCACATGTCGCCATGTCGTCTGATCCTTATTTAGGAAAATTATTATATTTAAATTAATTACTTATCTTCCTTCTGGTAGACAAAGATTGGTATTCAGTTCCATTATTCAACATGTTTTAAAAAAATTGTCGATGAGTATATCAATACTAGGTTTTAATTCTAGGTAAATTTAAAATAAAAAACATATATACTACATATCTGAAAAAAACGTAGTATTTTTGATTTTTTTTTACATTTGTAATATTAAAGAAATTTATGTATACCTCTTGTTCTTCAATGGAATATATTGGATGAATAGGATGTAATACTGCTTTTTGTGCATTATAAAACATTTCAGACACATTTGTTAATGTCTTTGCAGAGCATTCTATGCATCTATCAACCTCTGGATATTCTTCAGCTATGTCCCAAATATTCTAAAATAACAAATTTGATTAGTTATGGATAGTAGCTTGATAATAATTAATATCCAACATTTAAAAAAAACTTACATCAATGATAGAGTAATCAATTAAATCAATTTTATTTCCCACGAGAATCACAGGCTTTCTATAATCATCTGGGCAGTTATCTCTTACAAATGGAAGCCAATAAGAAGCTATTTTATTCAAAGTTTCTTGCTTGTCAACAGAAAAGACTATACATATTACATGCGCTTTTTCTATCTCTTCTGCAACTTGTTCTATTGTTTGTTCAGATACTAAAAAAATGTGTGAAATATAGTAAATTGCATATATTATTCACCTCTTATTGTTATGAAACTTACAGCATACATCGACGATATTTGTAGGGACTTGCTCTGGAGTAACATCAGCGGGGATTGTTATTTCTTCAGCTTTAGGAGGAACATGTTCTGCAAATTCTTCGGTAACTAATGAAAGAATCAAGGATGTTTTACCAACTCCTGGTTCTCCAAGCAATATAATCCGAACTGTTCTAGGAATAGATTCATACACCATTTTGAATTTAGTAGTTATTCTTTGTCAAGGACATAATGGAGTCATTGTAGTAATAAGTACTACTGATTTAAATAACGTTGCGATTTAAAAATACTTTTATTTTTACTTATACAAGCCTAAATACCGATTTTTTACTTTTACTTTGAACTATAGGTCTATGACTTTACCATACACATAGACTAAAAAATTCACCATTCAAGTAAGCCACAAAATATAGATTATATAAACATTTGCAAAAGATTTTATACAGATGAAAAATAAAGTATGCTATGTACCATTGAAAAGTCTTATTTTCTGGTTTCTAAACCTACCAGTTGAATTAATTGAGGATAATTTATTTTACAAATATCACGTATGATGGAGAAAATAATATAATGATTATCAAAACTGCCAAAATCAAGACTGGCGCTCCGTACATGCGTAAATTGAAATATTAAGTACGTCAAAATAACAATGGCAAGTCTACTGATCTATGTCAGATCTTGGTTGGACCTTTTGTTGTGGTAAATCTTCAAGTAATCATATGCTTTTTTTGAAAAGCACAATGTTAAAATAAGTACGTACGCCGGCTCATACCTTTAAAATGGGAGAATTGAATAATAAACATGTAGAGTGGGAAACAGTAAAAGGCTTAAGAGAACCAATAAAAGCACTAGAGGTTAGTGCTTTTTAAAATGCATGCTTAATTCATTATACGATTATTAATGTATTATTACTACAAATATTGTAATAAAAAATAGTAAGAAATGTAAAATTTTGTCATATAATGATTACGATTTATATTTTCAGGATAAATGGAAGCTAGTTCCTTCGTTTCTCCAAGTAAAAGGCTTAGTTAAACAACATATAGATTCTTTCAATTATTTTATAAACGTGGAAATAAAAAAAATTGTTCAAGCTAACGAGAAAGTATTTAGTGATGCTGATCCTTTGTTTTACATTAAATACTTAAATGCTTATGTGGGCACACCAGATTTGGAAGAAGGGTTTAGTGTATCCAAACCTACTACTCCACATGAGTGTAGACTCAGAGATATTACATATTCTGCACCAATTACTGTTGATGTTGAGTATATAAGAGGCAATCAAAGAGTTATTAAAAATAAACAATTAATTGGAAGGTTTGAATATTTTTTATTGTATTAAAACATATGACTTCAAATATTTCATTATAATATATGATTTCAAATATAAAATAAAATATGTAGATGTGGTAGACAAATATATAAAATATTTTTTATTGTAATTAATGTTTCAGAATGCCATTAATGTTACGGTCTTCTAACTGTGTTTTAACAAATAAATCAGATTTAGAACTAGCTCAATTGAATGAATGCCCACATGATCCTGGTGGTTATTTCATAATAAGAGGTAAAAACATTTTTTTAAAATAATTTGCTGTTTAAAAATAAAAATGGCCTTCATAATATGAAAATATAAAAAATAGTTCTATTCTGTTGCCAGGTCAGGAAAAAGTAATCTTAATACAAGAGCAATTATCTCGAAACCGAATGATTGTAGATGAATTTAAAGGAGCCATACAATGTCAAGTTACAAGTTCAACACATGAGAAGAAAACAAGAACTAATGTTATTGTAAAAAATGGAAAATATGTCCTTCGGCATAATGCTTTATCTGATGTATGTTACAATGAACAGTTAATATAAACTATCTTCTTGCTATAATTTTTTTAAATGTTCTATGCAAAAAGGCATCTCAAATATTATTATTACACATGATATAACTGAGACTAGTCATGGCACAGGCATAAAGTGTGATTGCAAAATCAATTGGTTGTGGGTTTGATCCCCATTCGAGGTTCAAAATATTTATTTAAATTCATATTTCATTTAATTAGGTTAAACGTTGAGTTCTGCCAATTAACATGCAATGACTTCAGAATTCTGCGAAATGTGTGGAAAGGAGTTCTTAACATTGTTCCCTTTGGCTACTCTGCTGTGTGCAGGATACATTTAGCTGATTTACTTATTAATTTATTTGATGAAAGCTATTTATTTGATAAAAATATTTTTATCAAATAAATAGCTGTCGTCTTATATATTAAATATGAATAAAGTATTTAACTGTGTTGCTGTTCTCACACCATAAAATTGGTTCTCTGAGACAGAGTTTGACTAAAAAGAGTTTTATTTTATCACACAGCATTTCAAATATGGGTACAAATTGAAAAGCAGAGTCTTAATACTAGCATCATATTATGGAACAAGGCATGAAGCTGAAAAGAAATATTTGTAACAATTTAATTTTATATTATTTTTTTATTTTTAAGGATATACCTATAGCAATAGCATTCAAAGCAATGGGTATATGCAGTGATCAAGAAATAATGCAACTAGTTGGCACAGATGATGCTGTTGTGAAAAAAATGGCTCCAAGCATTATGGATTGCCATAATTTAAAAATATTCACCCAAAACCAGGCTTTAACATATATAGGAAGTAAACTTAGAGTATCAAGGTGAGAAAAAAATATTTTTTGTAGTAAATTTTTATTTATATTTTATTCTATATGTGCCAAAAATATAAATAAAATATTTATATCAAATCAATATCTTTCATCAAATAAATTAACAAATACATCGGTTTCAGTATCCTGCACACAGAGGGGTTGGCAGACAGAATATCACAAGACACTCGTAAGACACTCCATTCCCCACTTTCTTCTGAATTCTATAGGCATTGTGTGTTGGACACAAGAGCAAAGAAATGGAAAAATTAATTATTAATATAACAATAAAATTGTGATTACAATAATTTATTTAATATGTTAACATAAAAATATTATAGTTTCAAATTTAATAATGTAATAACATATTTGTAGATATCAACCAGCAAATACAAAATTTCGAACTCCCATAGATGAAGCACGAGAGCTATTAGCAACAACAATTCTGGCACATGTTACTGTTGAGAACTATAACTTCTACGTAAAAGCTATATATTTGGCCATTATGGTTAAGAGAGTAATTGAAGCTGAAAATTGCAAAACGGCTATTGATGACCCTGATTACTATGGTAATAAAAGACTTGAATTAGCTGGATCTCTGTTAGCACTCATGTTTGAAGATTTATTTAAAAGATTTAACTGGGAATTGAAATCTGTTGCTGATAAAGTAATACATAAAGTAAAAGCTGCTCCATTTGATATAGTCAAATATATGAGACCAGATCTTATTGCAAATGGGCTATTTATGGCAATATCAACTGTAAGTGTCTCTATTTCTTGCCTAATTGTATACTGCAAAGTGTCTATTTTATAAGTATTTCTTATCCCATGTAACATGTTTTACATATGTATATAACAAACATATAAAATAAAATATAATTTTTTAAAGCTATGTCAGATGACATTATATTACTTAGTACAATGTACAATAATTTTAGGGTAATTGGACAATCAAGAGGTTCAAAATGGAAAGGCATGGAGTGACACAAGTGCTCAGTCGTCTTAGTTACATATCAGCCTTGGGTATGATGACTAGAGTGAATTCTCAGTTTGAGAAAACTAGAAAAGTCTCAGGGCCTAGATCTTTGCAACCCTCTCAGTGGGGGATGTTATGCCCTTCGGATACCCCCGAGGGCGAGGGGTGTGGTTTAGTAAAGAACTTGGCTCTCATGACTCACATAACAACTGAATGCTCGGAAGGACCTATAGCAAGGCTTGCGGTTAACGCTGGTGTGGAAGATGTGAGACTGTTAGGTGGAGAAGAAATTAATCATCCCGCAGTTTATATGGTGTTCCTCAATGGTATAATTTATATTTCATAATATTGTTAAGAATTATGTAAGAACTATAACAAACTTTCGTCAGATTTCGTCCCAAATTTTTAGTGCGTTTTTTAAATGAATTTACTATATACTTACTAAATAATTGTTTTACTAACTGTAAATAATTTTTATTTGATATTTTTTTAATGTTTTGAAATATTATTTTAGGTAACATTTTAGGTGTCACAAGACAATATAAAAAACTAATAAAAATATTCCGCCTGTTCCGACGTCGCGGTCTCATATCAGCTTTTGTATCGATCTACCCTAATCATAACCAACGAACGGTGTATATATGCAGCGACGGTGGCCGACTGTGCAGACCCTACATAATAGTAGAAAAAGGTCACCCATTAGTCCAACAATCGCACATAAACGAATTAAATAGAGGCATTAGAAAGTTTGAATGTTTTCTATCAGATGGCCTAATTGAATATTTGGATGTGAACGAAGAAAATGATAGTCATATAGCGACTGTAGAGTTGGAGATAGATCCTTATGTGACGACGCATTTGGAAATAGAGCCGTTTACAATATTGGGAGTATGTGCGGGTCTGGTACCCTATCCGCATCACAATCAAAGCCCAAGGAATACGTACCAGTGCGCTATGGGGAAACAAGCTATGGGTAAGTAGTAGAAATTGTTTTATTGCGATGTCTTAGATTATTAAATATCAATTTGTTTAGAACGATAGATAAATGCTGTTATTTTTTGGTAAAATTTCTAATTTTCTATTTATTATTCTAATAAATATAAATTATTTATTTTATATCAATGGTTTTATTTCAGGTACAATTGGTTACAATCAAAAAAATAGAATTGATACATTAATGTACAACTTGGTATATCCTCAATGTCCAATGGTCAAAACAAAAACCATAGAGCTGACAAATTTCGACAAGTTGCCTGCGGGACAGACCGCGACAGTCGCAGTAATGAGCTATAGTGGCTACGATATTGAAGATGCCTTAATTTTAAATAGAGCATCTATAGATAGAGGATATGGCCGATGTTTGGTCTACAAAAGTACTAAAACAACTATGAAACGTTACAGCAACCAAACATCTGACAGAATTTTGGGGCCCGCTAGAGATGCAGTCACCGGAAAAATTATTAAAACCCATGAAGCTTTGGATGTCGACGGCATTGCCGCCCCCGGAGAGATGGTGGAGAACCGCCAAATTCTCATAAACAAGCAAACGCCATCAACTCCCTTGGACACTGTCAGCCAAGGTCAGCAAATCGACTATAAAGATGTCCCCATTGCGTACAAAGGCCCGGTCGAATCGTATGTAGAGAAAGTCATGCTTTCATCAAATTCGGAAGATGCCTTTCTCATAAAAATCTTGCTGCGGCAAACGAGGGTTCCCGAAATTGGTGATAAGTTCAGTTCCCGGCACGGACAGAAAGGTGTCACTGGTTTGATAGTCCAGCAAGAAGATATGCCGTTCAATGACCGCGGCATTTGTCCCGACATGATAATGAATCCTCACGGGTTTCCCTCGAGAATGACGGTTGGTAAAACAATCGAGCTATTGGCAGGAAAGGCTGGGTTGATGGAAGGCAAATTTCATTATGGTACGTATTTGTGTGCTATCCTTTTACTGTCGTATGATTTATTTTTAATATTGGGATTATATTACAAATATTATCTATTTTTACTTATTTATTTAAAAATAAGGGTTTGTGTAGTCTGTTTATATAAAATATAAACTGCTTCGAGATACCATGTTACATTTCTAAACAGATCAATGGAGATAATTAAATAATATCTGGATAGATAAAAATTAATACTAAGAATTAAAAATTCGTTGATATATGCTTGGTTGGACTTGGTTCTTTTAATAGACGTATAACAATTTTGTGCCACAAAACCAGCTCTACTCTATACATTTCATTTTCCGGATTTTCGATTATCCGAATAACTAACGACAACAATTAGTTCGGTTAATCGAGTTTTTACTGTATTGAGATAGGTGCAAAAATTTATTATAATGTGACTTACATTTTTAAATTTTATCGTATAGGTACAGCATTTGGCGGTTCCAAAGTGCAAGACGTTTGCAAAGAACTGGAAAAACACGGCTATAATTACCACGGAAAGGATATTTTTTACTCCGGTCTGACCGGAGAGCCTTTGGAGGCGTACATATACTCAGGCCCCGTGTATTATCAGAAATTGAAGCATATGGTGCAGGATAAAATGCACGCGAGGGCGAGAGGGCCCCGCGCTGTCCTCACGCGACAGCCCACTGAGGGCCGCTCGAGGGATGGGGGCTTGCGGCTGGGAGAAATGGAACGTGATTGTCTTATTGGTTATGGAGCTAGGTAAGCTACTACTTCTTTTTTTTTTTTTTTTTTATGTGTCACGTCGCCAGTAATGACAGCACGCATGGGCAGACTCGACAGGATTAATACGACCCCCGCCAAACCGACGTGAAGTAGTGACTTTTGCCACTGCGTTTCGCATTAGGTAATGCCGGGCCCCGGCGCCCAACCCCACCTAAAAGGCCGGCAATGCACCTGTAGCTCCTCTGGTGTTGCATGGGATCGTGGGCGGCGGTGACTTACTATCAGGTGACCCGTACGCTCGTTTGCCGTGGCCTTAACCATAAAAAAAAACGTAATACTTGGAGAATTCGGCGGATAGTAGAGAACGGAAGTCCAACCATTAAGAAACGGAGAACGGAGTGTCTTCACACTATGCTCTCAGGTATCAGGTCGCTTACCCTTCTACGTGTAGGGTACAGCTTGAAGCTAAAAAAATAACTAAAAAAAACATGAAATTCCTATAAATCTAAATTTGCATTGGTCACTACCCACAGCATGCTACTGATGGAGCGGCTGATGCTGGCGTCGGACGCGTTCAGCGCGGACATCTGCGGAGCGTGCGGGCGGCTGGCTTCGCGTGCCTGGTGCCACGTCTGCCGTTCCGCCGCCGCCGTGTCCACCATCGACATGCCCTACGCGTGTAAACTGCTGTTCCAGGAGCTGACCGCCATGAACATCGTACCCAAGCTCACGCTCAAGAACTATTGTTGATTGTACATAGGTCGATTTAGAAAATTATTGCAATCTATGTCATCCTGACCAACAATATCAAATTTATACTAGAATGACATTGTACTATCATCTGATCATGATTGACATGTGCAATTTTCTAGAAATTAAGAATATACAAGCGAGTCAAAATAACATGCAATGCAATTGTATTCACACATTGTCATGTGAAAATAATGAAACTATGTAAAATATGGTGACATTTTCCCGAAAGTTATTCTTTGTGTGCATTTGTATTTGATTAAGTTGTATAAGCTAGCTTGTTATTTTCAAATCAATATTTTAATAAATATACTTATTAAATATGAATATTTGGTTTGATTTTGGATTAGGAAAAATAATTTTATCCATCCTTTTTTCTATTGTAGCAAAGATATGGATATATTAATTGGCTGATGGATGGCTTTTAAAAAATGATGAATTTACTTGCAATTCTACTAACTATAATTTTATTTCCCATTACAGTACATAAGTATTTCATATATCATATTTCTTTTAAACTAAAATTTAGCTACTTGAAGTAAAGTTAAAATTTCTCTCTTAATTGTTGTCTACATGAATGATGTACATAATCATAAAAATAGAATGAAAAAGAAATCTAGAATATAAGAAAAAAAAACGAATAAATAATAACAAAATAAATTTATTCGCAATGTATCATTCATTTATTATTCTTAATATTTTAAAAGAGGCTCTGGATATTACATAAACGGACCACATCATAATAAGAAAAAAGGCATAAAATATTCCATTATAAGACAATATTCTAAACATAATATAACCTAAAGTAATCCACACAACGAGCACGTGTGAGGCCAGGCGGCGTAATGATAGTCTTGGGGGAAGGTCCCGGTACACTATGTTTTGGTGGTAACTCTCGTCTTTCACATACATTTGTATTGTTAAAGGTTTTTGTAACACTTCACGCGTTATGTATCCCAATAAGTCGTTTCTTCTCCATAGCTTTGCGAATTCTTCACCATACTGAAATTAAATTACGATTTAAGTCAACGTGGCCCACAGGCACAGCGGCCCTTTTCGATTCCCGCTCAGAGGAAGGAATTATTTCCATTTCCTTGCTCTAGTAATAAAACCAATTGCAATGTTGAGCTCAACAAACAACAAGCAAACCACTCAAAATTGGATAAATTGTGGTAAACGGCATGTCTTGACACCAGATTCCTATGCCTACTTAGCTATATGTGAAGCTATAAAATGGGGAGGGAGAATTATAATATTCTTATATAAATACACAATATTCTACTCTATAATATAAAATAATTAATAATAATATTATTATTACCATCTCATTCAGTCTCGTTGCAATTTGATATAAAATCCTTACTAATATTGTGTTTTCATAAGACATTATTGGCATCAGATCAGGATCTCCCATATATTGAACTCCAGTTGGTTTTTTCCGAAGCTAAAACAATAAATATATATAAAATATGTACCTACACAAATATTGAAACATTACCAATTATAACAATGAAATTGAAAAAAAAAATACAGTTAAATGAAGGTAATGACATATTCAATAAAAATAATAATTATTTTACAATATAATCTAGAAACGTAACATATTTTATGTTGCATACTTCACTTACTTTTTGTGCGATAGAAAGATTAAAGTTATTTGAATTTGCTAACGATGAATGTTCAGCAGAATTGTCCATCACCTCTGTTTCTAAAGGCAGCAGCATATTTTCATTTAACTAAAAGTATACATAAATTACATTTCAACATTAAAAACAAAAATCTAAATATAGCAATATAGGAACATAATTGTATTTATACCCCAAATATGTTAATGAAGAAATTAACACAGCTGGTTAAGTAATTAGGAACTTTTTTATATTCTTCCAACATCATGACTTCCTCTTCTGTATTTCCAATCATGAGCCAGTGTTTAACAGAATTCCAGATTCCTTAAATAAATTAACCAATTATAAATTATGAGGCCAGTTGTGGCACAGGGGCACAAAGTATGCTGCAAAATCGAATGGTTGTGGTTTCGATCCCCTTTCGAGGAAACGAAAAAATTATATATATTTTAATTTCTTTGCTTTGCGCCACTCAACACACAATGCCTTCATAATTGTGGATGGTGTATTTGTGGAAGGAAGTATGGAAGTGGGAATGGAAGATCTTAACACGAGGTTCCCTCTGTCTACCCAGCTATTTTTTTTTATGGGAGAGGACAAGGCAAACGAGCGTTCGGGTCACCTGATGGTAAGTGATCACCGCCGCCCACGACCAAATGCAACACCAGAGGAGCTACAGGTGCGTTGCTGGCCTTTTAAGGTGGAGGATGTTGGGCGCCGGCGCCCGGCATTACCTAATGCGAAACGCATGTGCGAGATACAGCGTGAAACTGATTTATTGATTTTAAGTCAAGTGGAAAAAAATGGCAATAAAACATTTTTTTCTTTGCTTTTTCATTTTATAACAAGTATTTAAAAAAAATCAACTTTCTTTTTCAATTTTATCTTTCCCATGCATCACCCAGCTATATATCCTGCATGTAGTAGAATAGATAATTCTAGTATTAATAAAATAAAAAAGCATATATATATATATATAAAAAATACAAATGGTTTTTACCTTTATTTTGCTGGCTCAATCTATCGACATAATTTTCTAAATTTTTATCTGCTGCATGTTTTGCAGATAATATTCTCTTTACAAAGTCTAATGAAAAATTCTTTTTACTGTCGCTCCAGATAGGGTCGTATTCAAATGTGGCCGTCATGTTTAATTCTGATATAGCTTGTTTAGCTATTGCCACCCACTTGTTTAAAGCAATCCCATTGTATGTGTAGCTAAAAACATACTCATTTGAGATTTTTTTTGTAGAAGAAAAAAAAAAGAGTGAATTAGGTGTTAAGTTTGGAGAACTATTTAGTGAGTGGGCATCAAAGTGCAATGCCCAATTTTGTAGACATTGTGTATTGAATGGCGGTACTCAATGTAACTCTTTATTCTTATTTAAACATTATTTTATTACACTGTAGATAATTTCAAATTATAAAAAAATATTTTAATCTTTCAACTGTTTAGTTAAGTATTATCTAAAATATTATTATCAGTTTTAGTAGTATTATTATTAGTTATTTAATATCCAGATAATACAAGTAACATAGAGAAGATTATGTTAAATTACCTTTGGTCTAAGTTAGAGTTGTTATGACTGTTGTCAAGAGTTTGTAACCCAGATACATTATCCCTTATTGCTTTTTCTAAATTAAGCAGAATTGGTACCAAATGTTGTTGAGAAAATACCTACAAAAAAATAATTTGCTAGTTAATTAAGGTGATACTGCCATGATATCAGCTGAAAATGATCTGTTTCGTTAATTGATTATCTTTAAAAAAAAAAGGTTAAGGTTTTAAAATACTTTAATAAATGTACATAGCGTACACATAAATTTACATATTTTATGAGAATATGAATGAAAAGTACTTACTTTGCCCAGTCGAAATAACATAACTGCGTTTTTGTACGACGACAAGTCCAACCTCATGAAACGCGGTAAGATTAATTGAAATATGCAATTGTAAGAGGGAAAGTTTTCAGCAATGAAGTGAGTGTAGCTTGCATCTAATGCACCACTGATACCTTCTTCTTGGTTACTAGCGGGAAATCTGAATTACATACATAATAATCGATAAATAAGATAGAAGAATGTTTTGAATGTAAAAATATAAACAATTTTACATTAATTGAATGACTTAGAGGTGCATGTATGCGTGACTGTCACGGGTTCAACTCTCACTCAGGGAATATTGAAATATTTTTGTTTTCCTTACTTTCGTAACATGCAAAATGTCTCTAAACATTAAAACTAGGTTTCCTCTACATAAAACACAAACAACAAATATGTAAATTTGAAATGAAAAATAATAATAAATTTGAAATGAAATATTATGGTTAAAATAATTACCTATCCTGATTTATACTGCTATTAGTATACCTCCAGGGTTGAATTAGACTGAGCCACAATTCCATTACAAGTCTAAATGACGCATCTAATGGCCAAGTCATCACTAAGTTTTTAATATAATGATATGCTCTGGAACACATGATTTGCCTTGCATACTTTCGTAATGCAGATGATCTAATAGCAGGATCTGAATTGTATTTTGCAGAAAATGAATGTATATGCTTCACTAAAACTCGTACAATTCTAACTCTTTCAGGACTTGAATTTGATTTGCAATAGTTTCGTTCATACATCTAAAAATATATAATATGATTTAACTTAAAATTATACATTAGGTATTGTTTGTCGAAAGTGAAAAGTAATTCACATAAAGTGAAAAAACTTTTATTAGAGTAGTAAACAATAATAAATTTATATTTTTTTCTTGTATATATATGTTAACAATCAATATAATGTCAAAAATATACAACACCTCAAGGTTTCCATTGCTGAACTGTTCAACACTCATCCATAAATCAATAAAAACTTGCAACACAGTTTCAGATCTCCAAACTTCATTTCTAGACTGACTCTGAGAAGTGCTATGCTGGTTGCTCATACCAGATAAATCAGGTATTAATAATAATGATGGCGAATACAGAGGTCTGAGGAGAGAAAGAAGTAAATATATACAGAAGAGTCCAAAATTTCATTTTAATGTCAAAGTATGTGGTTTGTTTTGAGGCCATTGTGGTGTAGTGGAATACAATCTGACTGTTAATGTGATGGTTGGGAGTTTGATCCACACTTAGTATCAATTGTTTTCGTATCTCCAATCACTTGTTAGCCTCAAATATAGATAAAAAGTACAGAATGAATTGTCTTGAAACTCAATTTGGCCTATTATTATAAATATAATATATTAATTTAACTTCAGAAGCTAAGTATAAAGTTATTTAATAATTACCTATTTGCTGTTTGTAGAGGTGCAGCCATTAGTACCTTTCCAGTGTAATGAGGAATATGTGGTAGAACAGGAATATTTGGATCCGATGGTAAAAAATTCAACATATAGTCACAAGCTAATGCAAAATATACACTATTCCAATTCTCCCACAAGGCTTTATTTTGGTTATTATTCACTAAGTACAGTGCAAAGTGAAATATATAATAATCAAAAGGATCTGTTATTATATGTAGAGAAATTAAAAATATATATATAATGGTACAAAAAAGTTTTAAATTTTACTTGAATTCCAAAAAAATGTGTTGTGAGACATGAAAAAAAATATACTATCATTTCCTCTGCTTCAAGGTTAAGCCCACAATCAAACAGAGCACTAGCAGCCACCAGTGACCGGTGAATACTAGTAACTCACATCTTTGAGATTCTCTTCACCATTACAGTTAAACTAAACACTGTAGGTACTATAAAAATATTGTGCAATGGTATTGAGGATTCATATTGATACCGGATTTTGTCGCATCCGCAAAAGAGGCTCTTTTCAGATACAACAAGATTGCTTTCCGGCGTCTATATAGTCATGACACTAAAAATTACATAATGAAATTAAAACAATAACCAAAATTAGAAACTTTCACATTTCTAACTTGTTTTGCAGCTGCTGATCTGCTTTGTGTACAATGCTCCATACAGTAGATTTTTTTACATAAAACAACTTTTTATGTTCTTGACAGCCACACAAAAGAAATTTGTATAAGTTTTGAAATAAATGAATTAATATAGCTTAAAAAGGATACTCAAAGCAAGAGCTACAACATTCATTGACTGGGAGTCTGTAGCTAGCAGATCTGCATAAAACTGTGGACATCTCCCTCTTTCAAGAGTTATCTGTAGGTCTATCTGGAGTTTTGTTTTTATTACTTATAATGCAATTATATGATACCAATATAAATATATACATGTACTAAAATACTACTTACAGGAAGGGTGTTTAATGGAAGATTATACTTCAGTTGTGGATCAGACAATAGTTTGTAACAAAGACGAAACATAGGCCCGAGCGGTTCTAAAAAACTCAGTAAAGTCTGATATTCATAGCTGTTTGTTTCAAATGTAATTTGTCTTAGGTTCCATCCATTTTGCCCGTAAGGTGCAAAAATATTACTTACAAGCTGGGGAAATATTGCTTGCAAATCTTTATTGGGACTAGCTCGATCAATAAGCCTAGTCAACTCCAAAATTCTTTCTTGTAGTGGCAGATTCAAGGAAGAGTAAAATTGAGTCTGAAAGGAAGAAATTAATATTTTTTATAGTGATAAATTTAACTCGCATGAAAGAACATAATAATAATAACGTATTTAAATAATTATACCATAATATCACATGCCATGATGTACCACTTATTTATAAATTTAACCGGCTTAAGATTCTACGAAGTATAATTTAGTTAATGGTTCACAAATTAAAGCACAAGTCTCGTAGATTCTTCATACAGATATACTCTTAGCATGTCAATAAATCATGATTAAATGATTTTTTTGGAGTTTTTACGGTGATATATAACTTTTTAATTTTTATTAATGATGGTTTCAACTTCCAGAGACATTCGTAACAACCAAAAGTGACACTGACAGTTTTTAAATGTTGTCAGTAACAACCAAATAAATATAATAAGCATGATGAGAGATCAAAAATCGCTGAAATGCTTATCCAGTATTTCATTAACGAAACCTTATCAAATTTAAATTATTTAGTCTTGGATTAATTATAAAAAAATTACAAAATAGGCAAGCCGCCATCATAATATACTAAAGGACACTCAGAGCTATTTACGTCCGCCTTGGTTAACAAACGAATTGATAATTTCTCTGAAAAATTTACTGAACGAGGAATTGTAAATAATTAGGTGAATGGTGGAGGTAAATGTGAATGTGGCGTGGACGACGGGTCCTCTTTCCCACATATTTTTCTCTTGTCCTGAGTGAACGCGTCTTTTATAATGTTCTACGTATATTAATAGTAGTCGAATATGTAGCGAAATTAAATTATAAGCTAACCCTCTGGCTCCAGGCGTGAAAGTTTACAATTAACTCTCATATGCGGTTGGAGTCGAGCGTGTAAGCCAGAGCGTGGAAGAAGAGAAGAAGAGGCACGATCGGCCTAAGCGTTGGGCGTTATTATGTTATATTATAGTTTAATATTATCATATCTAATATATTTATTTAGGACAGGAGAAATGGATATGGGAAGGGGAACCGTCGTCCAGGCTACATTAACAATGAGTATTTCCTGAGTCTGCTCTTGACTAGGTGCATAGGCAAACATGCATGCCCAAGTCGCAAATGACAGATAGTTTCGGTTAGTTAATTTTCTATTCACAATTTTTTTGATAAAATAACCAAGGACGCCTAGTGATATTGAGTTGATAGTGACATAATCTTACCTTACTGAGATTTCGACAATTCCCGGTACAAATATAAATAGAATTGTAGATATGTCAGTGTCATGTACGAAATCATTATTAATTGACAATGACATTGACTTTTATTGTCATTTGTGCAATGAGCTCTGTTATTTTTATTATAATTTCTAGATTTTTAGATTTGTCGCTCTTGTCACAAAAAATAATGGTAAATAATGACCATGTGTAAGGTGAAGTAACGTTTAGTGTTGGTGAAATATATGTCATGTAGAGCTGAAGTTAGATAGCATCCCGCAACTGTCTGAGGAAGATAGAGTTCAAGTAAGTATGAGTCGATAACCCCTTACAGTAATTTCTCGTATTTTATATTTGATCTTATGAGATTTAGTATATTTATTGTTTTATGATAATATCCTTAAGAGGAAAGATGTTACAAAAATCTTTTTCTTAAATATTTTATTACAATATTTGTAAACTTGACGCAATATCATAACAACAGTGGTAACACAATGTCTTGTGTTAACACTTCATAATACACAAATATTAAATCTCTAATTTATTTCTTACTTTTACTCTATATCTCTTTAATTTGCTTTATTTGGCTAGCACAGTACTCTAACAAAACATAGTATCAGAACACTCCACTCTCTACTCTCCTTCTGAATTCAAGACATAGCATTGGGTCTTGAGTACCTATGCTCAACCTTGTAAAACCAAGGGAAATAAAAAAATGACAAAACAGATGGGATATGAGCTCACAATTGTTATAGATACAGTTAAGTTCTGTTGCACTGCACAAATAGAGCCTCAATTAATTAAATATCGTAATATTATTTTTATGTTTAATAATAATTATCATTTTATTTACCTTTTTTTGTTAATGTTTAAAATTTACTATTTTTATAGTTCTTTTTCTTTTAGAGAAGATATAAGTGGGCCCTTGGAGTGAAATAAAATAAAATATTAGAACTGCAAATATATACTTCCTGAATATATTTACAGTTCTATCATTTTATTCTGTTCCACCCCAATATATTGCTTTATATCCCAAAAATAGTTCATAAATATTGTTTGATATTGACAATAGTTGGCCCAAGAAATTATTGGTGCAAGTGGAGGTATACATATCCTTGTGCCGGTGCCCTTGCTTTACAATATATATATATATAATTTTTGTTTTTAATTATTTTCAATGATTAGAAACAACTATAACATTAATGTGAATGTCTCTTTTTGAATATTACATATCCTATCATAATAATGTTTATATGAAAAATATTTTTTATATTAAAAAAATACCATTACGTTTTTGGAGAAAACATCAACGATTGTCCTGTGATTTAGCGTTCAATCTCTTTCACACACGTGTTTTCGTCGTCTCGCGCCGCAGTCCGTATCTGGCGTCGGCCGCGCCAGACGCGCCAGACGCCCGCCACTCGGTTGTCAAACCACGCTTATCAAAACTTCGCGCGTTCGTAAACACATTTTGTTTCATGGGTTTTGTATATTTAACAAAATGAAAAGAAAAGAGTCTCAATATAGTTTAAACAAAGAAGCATCGAGATCCGCTCGATTGCTTACGGACAGTATGTCATCTGATGAACCAGAAACTGAAAGGCTACTTAATTTACAACAACCTCCTATTGTGATGGCAATGGGCAGTGGACGACGACAGTCTCTCACTGCACCACCTTCACCCACTGACTACCGCAAGAAACGCGATGGCCGTCATCACAATTATATGAATCACCTTCATCATCTCATCCACTGGAGAGACATCTGGGGCAGCGAACCGCAAAAACCCCAAGAGGTAGTTAACAATTTTAAATATTTGCATGCAATATGCATTGTGCCGTTTCCGAACTGATTCAAATTTTATTTCATTGTGTCTAACTCTCAAATCCTAATATGTCCACTTGGATCCAATATATAACTATCAAAATAAAATCGGGCAAATACCTTTTACCAAAAATTTTAATCAAATGTGATTTATTTTTTATTTTAAAAACTACTGTAAATATAATTTATACTTATTTAACAATCTGCTATAATCTGCTATAAGCATTGGAATGTAACTATGGTAAGCTATACATATGTATGTATGTATGTACATAGATACGACGTTATTCAGTTGAAACAAGCCTCTTGCCTATATAACATTGTTAATTTTATAATAAAACGTTTGACAATGACCCAGACAAAAAATTTTGAATTGTCTTCTTGATTTGTAAATAAATGGCAGTAGTTTTTGGCCGATTCTCTTTGTCTCTGTAACCTTGGACTACTTTTTCAATTCAGTAAAGCTTGTCCGTAAACGTAATATAGGTATGTCATATAATATAATTATATATATACTTGTGAATTATATACATTTAAAGTATCAACCCAAATTTAAATTCTCTCTGTACGATCTGGAATTTGTTCATAACATTGATTTTGCGGATAATAAATAAAAACGTTTAAAGAAATTTACCTGATACATTTAATATTCGGCCCGTAATAAAAGAATATCTGAAGCATAAAATATAAATAAATTGTGCAGTAATTTTAAAACTTCATAGTTAGTTAATACAAAAAAGTATCGTGTCGTTACTCGTTATTTACACATTTTTTTTTATTTAATTTTTATTGTAACGATTCAAGGTTTTATTAAAATTATGTTACGGTTCGCAATAAAGTTATAGATACAATTATTTTATAAAAGAATGTTTTGCTTAATTTGCCTAACTTAATATTTAGTAGTTTTTCTATATACGTACATGTTGTTGATACAATTTATGAAAACTTCTTATTTCAGTTTAGTTCTTAGTTCCTGGCGTTACGTGGTATTTTCTATTCAGTTATCAACTTCTATGTTTTCTATTTTCTATTTCCTATGTTTTTATGTCATCGACATATATTGAGTAGCAGATTCCATTGGTGCACATATATTTATAGGCTGTTTAAAAAAACGAAGATATTTTATGTACAACGCTTCCCCTCGACCTCGAGTGAGATTCAACTTATAAACATCGTCATTCCTTAATTGCTCTATAATATAAAAATATATATATATCTAGATTTTTTAAAAAGTTTGTTGTAACATTTGCAAAAGAGCTTGTTATTTTTGCTTGTTATGTATTTTCTCGGTTATCTATGTAAGTACAGGATACCTAGTATTAAGATAATTCCGAACCACACTTTCCGCCTGCTTTTCAGCTATACACACACATTACGTGTTGATTGGCGCAACTGAACGCCGCGCTTTGTGTTGTGGAGAATGAAATAGTTTGAATATTCTTCAGAGTTCAGATTGAACAAGATCGCATCTACACCTTGACACTCTCGCTGCGCAACGACGGCAAACAAGATTAATCTCTGGCTACAATAAATCTTTTACATATGAAACTTCTTGTTAGAGCTTTACTAAAGCATTTACGTCCACGTTTTGTGTAGTCCTTAACTTGGACTTGTTAAAGAAAAGTTCCTCAGTGCCGCCACATTGATTCTAGACGTGATAAACGTTTTAAATGTAACGCTGTAATACAAAATACTTCTATAACACTAGTGTAAGATCATATGTGATCATACGAGTCTGTATTTTATAACAGTAATAAAATGAAGAGATACGTTTTATTCACATTAATATTGATCACATAACATTGCAACTGTGCTGAATTAATGTGAACTACTGTGTAAGGAGAATGACTCAAATAAAATGATGCATGCATGCATATTGTACGTGTTTTATGCGAATTTATCGTCCCCCCACTCTTTTCTCTTCCTTATTTTTTAAAAACTAGGCTTTTAAATCAATTGAAATACTTTCAAATATATGAGATTTTATGTGCTATCTAAAAAGTAGCTATATATTTATATAACTCATAAGAGTTACTAGTAATTATGATGAGAAATAAAATATACTGACGCTACATTTTCTAACAGGATAACATAATATATAATCTATTAATCTTGTTTGCTTATGTCTATATAATATTTTATATCTTTTTATACTGTCTAATAAAGAAAACCCATTTTATAATATACCCATCACCTGTTCTGCTTTGAAGTAAATATAAATGTGAAGGGTGAACATTTATATTATCATCAATAACCAGATAATGTTAAAAATAACTTTTATTTTTTTCTTTTATTATATGTATATGGTTTATATTGAACCTTTTTGACTAGTATTTAGTGAAAGAATAATACAAAGAGGTGGATGTCTTAGTGACCGTAATATATACAAAGTGTATTTATTTTCTGTGACTGTGTCCACAGAACGTGGACTATGTATGTATGTATGTATGGGTATAGCGGTTAACAGAGTGATGGTAGAGCCACATGTCCGTGTACAGCCGCGCAGGCTGTACACGGACATGTGGCGCATTTTAGTTGTGTGTATTAATTTGTTTGACAACGTGGGTCAATGTTTCCACTGGAGTACACGAAGACCCACGAATAATGTATAGCGTGGCGTGCATTGCAATCCAAGGATATACACTGAAAACTGCGCTGCGATAAGCGAGCTGTACATAGTCGTGGGTCATATTCATGTACTCCCAATGGAAACGTAGACCCAGTCCCAGTCTATTCCAGTATGCAGGTGTATAAATGACGTCAATTCATGCATAGCCTCTCCGTGGGTTGCAGTGGACACTACCACATACAATACCATCTCTCTGTTACTTGTATGATAAGCGTGAATGATATGACAGTAAGAAGAAAACAATCAAATCACCTTACATAGAGATAACAAGTTTTGAACGAATGACACGAAGTTGTTACATAATGTTAGAAGTGAGCAGTAAGAGAGACTAAGTACTAAAGGGTGACGAATAAAATACTATGAGTTGTCTTTGCCAGTCGATGTTAATTGTTGAATTAATTTTAAAAGTATAAATTTTTATATAATACATTTTATGGAAAGCCTTAAATGTATATTAATTTTCAGAATATAAGCAAAAATTTTATTTTTTTGTTTTCGTTTTAGTTTATAATAAAATCGTTTATAATAATATTTACTTAGAAGATATTTAAAAAAAATATTATGGGGG
Organism: Heliconius aoede; assembly: GCA_037355905.1. Lineage (NCBI taxonomy): Eukaryota > Metazoa > Arthropoda > Insecta > Lepidoptera > Nymphalidae > Heliconius > Heliconius aoede. The sequence goes on along the minus strand of JBAIZZ010000347.1, from coordinate 175,342 downwards.
ACCTTTATTAACTTAATAGAACCCAAAACAATGATTTTAAAAAATGTTGTCAAGCTGATTTTTTTGATTTTATACTATAAAAATATTTTTAACAATATATTATTTTGGAAATGCAAAAATTTGGTCAAAAGCGAAATTAAATAAAAACGATAATTGTTATGACTTCAAAGTAGTAGGTATTCGTCATCATTGTGATATCACTGTTTTCTGCTAAAAGTGGCATCCGTGCCTTATCTACCCGATTCCACATAGCGGCTGAGCAGGCTGGGCTGGGCAGATAGAGGAACTATATTACTTATTATTCACAAATCCCAGATAAACACCGGCACAGGTCGTATTTACTACTTCGTAGTAAAAAAACTGTAATAAACTTAATTTTCATATATATTTCATATATTTAATAAACTTAATATCGTTTTCAGTGAGATTTGTATTTTTAAAATTTTAATAACAATAAGTATTGAAATTGAATACGCTAAAAGTTTTATCATAGTAATTCTAAGTGTTTGAAGGTTAAATGCTCAGATAACTGCCATAAACTTCGTCGTACGACTGAAAACGGGACATTTTTGGGTGGCTTCGATGTTTTAGATATTTGTCGTCATCCTTTCGTTTTCCTCAGGGACGTGCTTGTGTTTTTTTTAGGATAACATACGCTTTTGTCTATATATATAAATGCCATTTTAATTTATTTTTAATATATCGATTATTCAGTTAATTTTTTATGTGAGATTCGCAGAAAACTTTCAACCGATCAAATAAACGTTCTCATTCTGTAAAAAGGGACATTTGTTGGTCCCGGTGACATGTTTCGGGGCAACGGGACACATAAGTGAAATACGGGACGTCTGGTCACGTTAAGCATGGTACACATTTATTTTACGTGCCTGTTGTCGCCTATAACGATGAATCGAGACCACAAATCATGGTTGCTGTACTCAGCGTTATCACAAGCGATATTTATGATGTCAACATAGTTCATAGGATTTACAGGTACTTTTTTTGAGCAAAAATTAATTTTAAATTAATTTAAATTTAAAGTTTTTTCTTTAAATTATGATATCTTAATATCAACATAAGCTACACTTATGTTGTGATTTCCAAATCAATGATAAGTATTATTGTAAGAGTCGGTATGTTTTCATTTGGATGAGCTGTTTACAATACAATGACTAATTAATGATAGAATAAATATCAATATAGGCATTGTTGGTATTATTATCTTCTAATCTCTTAAGACCTTCGCGAGATAGTAAACATCAAGATATATAGCTGTGAATTCACCGCATGTTAGATTAAATTATAATTTATGTAGACATATTTATACGAATGTATATGCGTTGTGAGTTTCGACTCTCACATGCTATGCCACAATGTCAGAAAGGCACAGAGTGTCTCTCAACGCTAGGTCTCCAGGTACCGTCGGCCTATTCTAGTATACGAGTATGTGCAGCATACAGCGTAAACATGATGATACGAGGAATGATGAAATAAATGTATACAAATAAAGAAATAAGAACTTATCTTATTGAGGGTTCTGTACCGTTTAAGGAAAAAAGAACCCTTATAAGATCCCTTTGTTGTCCGTTCGTCTGGCTGTTTGTCAAGAGTCTTTATCTCAGAAACACTTGGAGATATCGATTTGAAATTTAAACCTTATGTCTACGGTCGCTTAATTTCCTGAAAAACCGTATTTTTACATTTATTTAAAAAAAAGACATGGCCTTTTATATAATAAAAACACATATCGATACTATAAAAATTAATTAGGTTCTTCCAGTTGACGTAGAATTATGAAATATGGTAGCTAGAATCTGCAGATAGTACTAGTTCATGAAAAAATTTTTTTTTTTCATGAACTAGTTCATGAAAATTAGATAGATACCTAGCAGACATTATTTGAACCAATATTATTTGAACTTGTACATATATATTTTTGAACTTGTTTCGTATGAGTGATACTTAATTGAAAAATCCTATGTCCATACTCGGACATTGTCGGACTTAACACGCTTTTTATTCTCAACTTATCGTTATTTTTTTTATATTTTCTTCTTTTTAATTTATTCCATAACCAGAACAGAAAATTTAACTTAGTTTTATATTTTACTGCAGCTTTATGTTGTCTTTATTATTACAAATTATTTGTTTATGGATATAATTTATTAACAAGAACATTTAAGACCAAATAGTTATATAAAATTCATATTCTAAATCAATCAACTCTTTCGTTCTTGTCTATGACGACAGGGTTATCTACGATGCTACTGATTTTTTTTTGTATCAGAAACAGAGTATTCTTATAAGTGTAATAGATTTTGAGGACTGGCATATATGATTTAAATCCTTATTGGACAAGAGATTAACTATACCTAAGGAAATGATTCTAAAAGTACTAATATTAAGACATATATAATTATTCCAAGAGGTCAGTCGTGACGCAGGGACCCAAAGTGTGCTGCCAAATCAACTGGTTGTGAGTTCGATCTTCACCCGAGGAAAAGAAATATTTATTTAAATTTATATTTTCATTTCTACGTTTTGGTGTGGACCCAAGGCGTGGCGTTGAGTTCTGCCACTCAAGTCACAATGTCTCCAGAATTCGGTGTGGGATCGGAGTGTCTTAACACCGAGGTTCCCTCTGACTACCCTGCTGTGTGCGGGATACCACTCAAAATCTTCAATATTATAAACATAAATAAATATTTCACTTCCTCGAGTGGGGATGGAACCCATTTTGTTTGTTTCTAAAACTTATATTCATTATAGTTTATAAATTCTAACAAAAAAATTTTGAAAGCAATTTTGTTACATTAACATTCTTTCACTGTTTAATACTTACAAACATTTTACATGTAATCAAACACTTTACTATGCCGTCAGTTCACTTAGCGTTCTTAAAACGTTGGTAACACGATATTATATTTTATAAAGAATATTTACATAACTACGAGTATCTCCATTACTTTTGCAATATTTCTTTATTTAAAATAGACAATTATTATTATTATTATTACCATACTATATACGGATAAATAAACAATTATTAATAAAAGCTATTTAATCATTACTTATTACACTTACACCGATTTTTTTGAAAAATTTAATGAAAGCTGATCCTTAAATTGGAGTATTATAAAGTAAAATTTAAAACCAAACCATTTAGAAAGCTCGTCTAGAAATAAGATAAGTTGTTTTTTTTCCTGTACATACTCAATTTCTTTATATATTAAACTTTATTCACATAAAATCAATATCGCTGTATTGGACTAAAGAGCTTAAACAAGATTGTTACTTTTCTTATTGTCTCCATAGACATATAGACGATTTGATATGATCAATTGAAGCTAACTGCTCGTTGCTGTAATTACTTATATAATATATACCTACCTACCTACCTGTTATATGATATATGATTCAAAACATATAAACAAATGAACGATGATGCAATGACAAATGAATTTACATTTATTTTTGTGCTACTTTATCATTAAGATTTAAGAAATAACATATATATGACTGTCATGTTGTCAAGATATTTGAATGATTTATATTTTTCAAAATAAGTAATATTTATTAGAATGTATTTTATATATACATATATGCACAATTTAATCACATTTATGAGCGAATATATATATGATTAAATTGTAGTAAGTTATTAAACGTAAAGTAAGATAGGTATTGTTAAAAATTATAGAAAAAATTAATTAATTAATTCAGTGTGAAATATAAACATTTTTTCATAATTTTTTTTTTCAATCGAATACAAATTACTTAGTACAAAATAAACTTGGACCTTTTTGTCTTTATTTGCGTTGAAACTATATATAATATTTTTTTTAAAACTACTGTATTTAATACATCTCCTTTTTATCGCAATCTTGACATTGCAAAATTTCTGTTGTTTATGTTATATTTGAATGCACTTTATCATATAGATAAATCAAAGATGACAATGTTAGATTAGATTTAGAGATCGTTTTGAAAATAGCAAGTGGTCAATTTCAAATGAATCTTTACGTTGTTTATATTGGTATAATATTCAATATATTATTATTTTTAAACAAATTCTCCTGGTGTACTGCGCCACAAGAGTCTAGTAAATAACATAATATTATTACAAAGTAAAGAAAAGTATACGAACTAGAGAAACTCGATATTCCCAGACTCCGCAGTTTGTGTAAGTAGTGAAACAGAAATACGTGTTTAACAACAACAAGTGCATGAAAATCTATTTTTGTTTCTTATATAGCGTTTTTAGAGTCATTTACTAAGTTCTAAGGTACTAAGTTCCTAAGTTGTCATAAAAATATACACAATAGATGTATCTAGTCACGTAGTGATTTTAATGCTTAAAATATTTTACATGACTAGACCATGGATCATCCAGTTGTAAAATTTTTTATGGTGGCAGTGAAATACGAGTACAAGATAACAATGAAAGCACAGTGTAATGAAATATTGTAAAATGTGACCTAATTTTGAAAGTATAAGATGAAGATGGTTTTGATAATAATGATAAGGCGATTTGTAATCTTGTTATTTTTTTTAAATACAATATCATATTTATCTATTAATAAATAGCATATTGACATATAAATATTTCTCTTAAAAGGCATTAATTACGATAAGCGAGCATTTGTAATGATTCCTGTCTGCAAGGTTAAAATTAATTGGCAGGTTTTGAAACAATACCTAGTTTAATATTTAATTTCTTTGAAAGTATATAATTGGTGTAATAAAATAGAATTCTATAATAATAAAATAAAATCTTGTAATAATTATAATAATATAACAATAAAATCCTCCTAATTTTTCCAACTGTTAAAAGGAAACTTGGAGTAGGTTTCATGTAACTTTATTCATGAAGTTTTAAATATAGAAATATTTGAGAATTTTATTGTATTTACAGTTCTTTTGCCACTACGATAATTTGTTCAATTGTGCCTATATAGATATCAAGTAGTTACAATTGACATTTGAATGAGAAAACGTGACTCACTTGTTAACAATAAATTTATATTAGTATTCTATCATTTTATTTATTGCATAATTATAAAATAACTTCAGCACGAATCAGGTTTTTTTTAATAAACGAAATACTTAAGGAAGAAAGTAAAATTGACATCTAATACTTAGCTTCTCGCTTTATTCCTAGCGGGGTAGTCAGAGAGAACGGAGCGTCAAGCGCTACGGTCCCTACATACTTCTTTCGCCTTGTCCATTGCCATCAACCTCTTCATACATGCCCTCAGGGGGGTCCTCGTGCTTTTTACGTGACCTTCCTCCAGTATCATAGATACTGTGTTTTCGAAGGTCAACCGAGGTCTCCCCTGCCCTCTCTTACCACTCACTTTTCCATCATAAATCTATTTTACCATTCTTTTATCAGTCATTCGTTCGACGTGCCCAAACCTTTCGCCGTCTCATCAATGCACCTAAGGCGCCGCTAAACGTGTTACCGGTAGCAACACGCCTTTCCACATCCATCTCGTATCTTCCGTCTTTGCTGACCATAGTTCCCAAATATACCACTTCATTCACTTTTCTAATATCTTACCCTTTACATTGATCTTGTATTCCGTCCTTTCTTCATCTTTTTCAAGAGCCAGAACCTTTGTCTTGTTTACATTCACTGAGAATGAAAAAAAATAATAAAAGAAATGTAATAAATTACTTAAATATTTTTGAAGCTTGTCAAGTTGTCTTGCCGAACATTTTTTTGATAATTTCTGACTTCTTAGATTAAATTTATATTTTTAGAGTATAAACAAAACACAGATGGCGGTGTATTCTTATCTTAAAACCAATATAAACCGCCATCTGTACCAAGCACTTTTTTTAACTTCAGTGAGGTGCGCTTGCGCAGATCACAAGTTTCATAGTATCAACGCCATTCTCTAATAGATGGCGTTGTCAGTTCATATGGAAAATTTCTACTTATATTAAAGTCTTAAGTAAAGATAGTATAAGTATTATTTTTGGAGAATATGTCAACATATGCTTTGAAACTGAAAAAATGTTTAAATATTCTGATGTGATATGTATAAATATCTACTAACCTTATTATAATCATATCTTATTCCACGTCACTTCAAAGTTATAAAATAATGTGCCCAATATCAATTTGAATGTTTAAGTTTGTTTTGTAATTTCTTTCTAAGTATAAATTTAGTATTCCTTATGAAAAATATTTTTTTATAGAATATTATAGAGTTATATATAGATAATTGTGAAAAGTATAAGTCGACGTGAGTAAACCTGTATCGTTCCAGTAAACACACCGATAACTGATAAGAATTATTTAATTTAATAATATTACTTCAATCACTTCTTATCAATATAATATAGAACGGTTGTGGCAGCAGGAGCGACTGATCCTTTCACTGTCGTATTTTTATCATGTCTACCCACGCGTTTAATAAATCACTACAAAAAATATTTTCTTCATTTTGTGTTGTGTAAAACAAGGTTGCTTGATGTGAAATATAAAACAGTGATGTGAACGAGAGGGTGTGGAAGTTAAAGTTCTAGTGAAATGTTCCCTTGGTTGACTCACGGCCGGCCGTCGTCTTCGTCAGAACATGCTGAAAGGAATCCACTCGTCCTACCGTTCAGAGTTCCAAGGAGCTATGGAAGTGTATTTCCGTATTATAGATTTATGAGGGACGCCTTAGGAGAAGCGCTGCCGAGGGAGGTTACTATTTTGTACTTTATTAACAATGAGAAAATGTGTAAATGTAATTTTCCTTGACGAGAAATGTGCGACGTGTTGAAAAATACTCCTCCTCAAGATAGTAATGGTAGATAAGTTTTTTTTATTATCACGTACATTTAAAGCAAACTACTTCCTGCGCCTTACGATCCCAATGTATCTACGATATTACCGAAATATTCGTCTAGTATAAGCGTGCATTTATTTACTATTTATATGTTTATTTATTTATATATTATGTGTAGATCTAATATCTACAATATAATGTATAATAACAATTAAAATATTTGCTTACATATTACCATATGTTAGTATAGTTATATACTTACTAGTTTTATATTTTAAATATAGCTCTATATAAACAATTAAATTTAATATTTTTTTTCTCTTATTATTTACAATAATGATTAATATCTACCCATTTAAAAATTTTAATATATGTAAACAAGGGTCATCGAGTGACGTAGGCGAGAACGTAGGTGTGTTTGCCGTTTGCACATACAAAGTAATAGAGAAAAACAAACAAGTGGCTGTATTTAGATTGAAATATATCTATATTATATTAATATATATTTTTTAAATGGTCATAATTATTACAAAAAATAATTTATCAAATTGAAATGTTACCTTAATAAATTAGTCATATATGTAAAAGCCGACCTTAATTAATACCCCTTAATAATCTACAAAAAATATATATTATAACTAATACTAACTAAAATTACATCAATCTACTATGTCTTTCTCAGTCTGACTTCCATCCCTTCCATAGCGCAGTTGGAGCACTGCTGAATATTACGGAGGACATATGGTGCGCCAGTGACATCACCAAGCTCACTGTTATGGCCTTACTGGATTCCAGCAGTGCTATTTAACTCTGCCACTCTTCGAGCAGTCAATATTGCTACTGCAGCGATAAACTGGTTCCGTTCTTATCTCTTCGGCCGCCGGCAATGTGTGAAAGTAAACGACACCACATCGACTTTGCTTGAACTCACAGCTGGCGTTCCCCAAGGCGGCGTTTGCTTCTTCTTACTTCTCTTCTCTGTCGTTATTAATAATCGCTAGCGATACGCTACTCTAGAATGCCGATTCCGTATTGTAGCGAAGCTAGGAACTTTTGTTTTATAATAGATTGTAACATGTCCTGGGCACCGCATATTAATGCAATCAGCAAGCGCATGCTGTCTATTTCTCCTTCCATTCCCTCCGTCTCCAATACTTCCTCCCTCGCAAAACCATAATTATGCTAGCGAAATGTCTTCTTATTCCGATTCTCGACTACGCTGATGTTTGCTATTTGGATGCGACTGAGGAACCACTTAACAAATTAGAGCGAAATCTCGCCATACTCTTTATTTACGATCTACGTAAGACCACGTCCCTCAACTTCGTGCTCAGCTTAATTAACTCCTTATTTGTCTTCGCCGTGATATGCACATCCTTACATTATTTTTTAAGATCCTTAATTACCAAAACTTTCCTGCTTACCTAAGTTCCTGTTTCAACATTCTCCCTCGTCCCTCACTTTGTCGTGCATTGATCCGGCGCTCGACATACCTATGAGCAATACCAAATTTCTGCAGAAATCCCTTACTGTGTACGCCGTATCACTTTGGAACCATCTGCCTATCCCTATACGAAGAAGTCCATCCTTAATCTCCTTTAAATCCTAATTGAAATAACATTTACTCACTACTGTGAACAATTCATTTACTGGATCTGGAGCATGCGTAATACCTAAATTTTAACTTAACTTGCATTTAATTCACCGGAGAAGCATGACATTGAAAAGTATAAAATCCACGAGTGTAATCTGCTACATCAAGGTTTAACGGTAAACTATATTATCTCCTTATGCTTTATAGGCCGCGAGTAAATTATGGTGTAAGAAAACTGCGGTTTATCAAGTAAGTCTCTTGTGTTCAGAGAAAACTGTTTTATCCCAGAATCAACAACCTTGGTTTACTATCGCTATATAAAAGTAGATTATGCCCAGGAGCTCATTATTTTATAGTTATCGCATTTGATATTAGAGAATCGCGCGTAGAATATGGCGTAGATATTATAAACTGCAAAAATTGTTTATACCCGATCGGTTAATAACTTTTGCACTTTATTTAGTGAAATACACAGCAGGGTAGGCAGAGTAGTGTGGTTTGTTTAGTGAAGTTTCTGAGAAATGCTACGTGCGGCTTCTTTTGTACGGACATATGGACAGGTAGGTATACTATAGACGCAGTATTATTTTGATTCTCCGAATTTAGCATTTGTATATGCTTATTTTTATATTTGAAAATGAATCTCTTGATGCGGCCATCAATAAACGTGAAGGAAGTAACGAATCAATTTTGTGTTCTTGGTTTAATGTGTGCTTACTTCCCTTTAGAAGTAGATGTAGTTAAAATATTCAAATGTACAAAATTGTTATTTTTTTTTTCATTTGAATATTTTAACGCAGTGTTCCGCGTTTTACAAAAACTACCAAATAATATTGTGATATTATTGACACATTGAATTCATGGTTAAGGTCTTATATTAGAATGTTAGTGTAAAGTCAATTTATGGAAAAATTCTATCCTTATAATGTACATCTAAAATTAGACATTTTATGATAATATGGCATCACCGCACATGGCATCTCATGTGTGGTAGTAATTAGTCTTATAGGCTAAGATCCCTGAACCGCCAGACCTTCGTCATTTTAGCAAACGTGAAATTTTGAGGACTTTTACTATAATATGTAGTTAAGACAGTATGCTTACTCACTAACTTGAAAGTTGGGCTCTTTCAGAGGTAGTGCCAAATATTAGTATATCTCGGTCTCGGAAGATGATTGAGCCATCAGATTGGTCTAGGTGCTTATGAGGGGGTTGAAATAGTCTGCAAGTAATATATTTAAAATGAAAGATTGGTGGTATATTGTCATTTATCCCAATTTCAAACAACTTTGAGAAGTCTGGTAGGAGTAAAGTTCTGGTAATAATAAGTATTCATTTTTCACATTATTCTTAAAAACTTATTTAAAAACGAGCGTTTCTTTTTCAACGTAGCCGGCTACGTATATAGCTCCAACTTAAGGTACACGTCCGGCCGTGTACCTTAAGTTAGAGCTATCTCTGAAAGGTCCCCATTTACAAGTTAGAGGATAAGTACAAAATCTTAACTACATATTAGAATATTGATCTTCAAATATTCAGCTTTGCTCAAATGACGTAGGTCTGTGGACCCTGGGATCTCAGTCTATTACTATTTTTTTTACAGTAAAATGTACTTTAGCTAGATATGCTTCAGTGTCTTTTTTAAAAGTAATGAATTAATTTTGACAATCCTTTTGTAATGTAAAATACAGATTACATTGACCACGTATAAAATTGAAATTAAATCTTTGATAAATCAACGTAAGAGCAGATATGCACAAGGGTCACTTGCCAGCCTCTAAGCCAGTCCAGCGAGCGCTAGCAGTGCGGGCGCTCGACTGGGCGAAATCCTGCAGTCCCCGTTATTTTTTTGCCGTACATACTTCGTGGATCTTCACCTTTATTTCTTTTGCTTTTTCTTATATAATTCCACCAACTAGATCGTACAAACTGGTTTTCATGAACACCATAGGTATAGGGACTGTGTAAGTGATTCTTCTTACTACATCAATGTAATAAAGTACTTTAACTTACATAACTTAGGATTTAAAACCGGCGAAATCTTAATCGAAATTTCATACCTATGATCCGTAACAATATCGGGATTGTATGTCAACGCGAAGTACGATTTATAAAAGTGGACAAATTTAAGTTTGCGTACGTAAGGAATCGTTTTATATAAAATGAACTACAATTATAAGTTTGTAATGTTCTTTGCCAATTTAAGCTTTGTACATACGTACATAGATGTACTCTCGTGATAAATGCTCTTGACAGACGGACAACAAAGTGATTCTATGAGGGTTCCGTTTTTGAAGTACGGAACCCTAAAAATAAAATATCTATAGATAGGGCGAATCATCGCTAAATATCTTAGGTTGTTTATTAATTTGATCATCATAGTAGATTACCTCCATGAACGCCAGATTAAACGTCGATTTTTTTTCTATATAATTAATTATTCAAATTTTCAAACGCCTGATATTACTATACTATAAATAATAGAAATATTAACTAATTAAAATATATTTAATAACTTCCGCTTACAGTCGTTCAGCGTTGGGTAACTTGTTTTGGTATAGTTAAACATGACAATGATTGCCATGTAACTAAAAAGGTAATCATACAAGCGATGTATAAGCTTCGTGCTTAAAAAATATTTAATATATAAAAAGAAAAACGTAAGAGAATAACGGCCTCGGCGGGGAGCTTCCAGCGATGGCACTAAGATCGATTCGATTGCCGGCACATTGTGTCCGGACACCGAGCGATATGCTGCCTTCAGAGCGAGCTGGCCACCGCACCACCTCCGCGATTATTAAACGCCTATCATTAGGCACTTACAGCGCGTATTCCTTAGTACGTATCCGAGCAGGTTCATTCATCGCGCCCAACCTCCGCCCGCCCTCCGCCTGCCCACCGCCCGCTCTCACTACGAGGAGCTGTAAATAGTATCCGCCCATCGTGACCACGCGAGACGGTGTGAGCGTCCCCGAGCGGCTTAGTCACGGCTCTCGCATTTCTGTCACGGGACGTCTTGTGGTGCTCTTGTTTTATTATGCCGACTGTCGCGGTATGTCGCAAATGCCCGAATTACCTAAATCAAACAATGGCGATGAGTACGTTCACATCCGGTGCCTCATTGCAAATATACATAAGCCTAGAAATGTGTCCAGACCACCGGGATTATCAGACTCACATTTGGAGGTGGTTCAAGAATCACCCCCTTCGTCTGGTACTGATCGAAGCCGGTCAGTTTCTGAACAATCTGAAAGGTCCGAAAACATGGATACGTCTGAAGTCAATATTATAGAAGAAGTTACAACACCGCCACAGCGTGCAAAAAGCAATAGTTTCGCGGGTGGTATGTTGGCGCCACCGTTACTCCACAAACGCCGGAGACCCTCGTTTCTGCATCTGCATGTTAAAGGTGAACCGAACACTGGCCCCTTGTCTGCAGGCCCACACCTCAACGTGCCTCGGTTCACCGTCACGGCGCCGCCAGGGGAACATCGTCGGTTCAGTCATGGCTTCCCATTTCATGGGTTTGCCCTCCGTCGCCATTCAAATACGGTCTGCGATTAAATGTTAACAGTGTGCATGATTTGTGATCACGTCTGTATGTATATTTGTGTATCATAATGTGTTTTATTAATGAACTGCATTTTACTTATATTACGTTTTATTAATGGTAGCGTAGCTTTTTAATTTTTTTCAAAAGTTATTACGTATATGATAAACAATAAGATAACTTTATCAGATAAAACATACGAATTAATATATCGGGATATACATATAATATAATATAAAACCTTAAACTCGTGGAGACAATTGTGTTTGTGAAGTTGCCTTGTGATATCTGCTCTTTATCATTATATCTATAATAATCATTACTATTCATAATAGGCTTTGTTAACCGCATATGTTAATGTTCTCTTGAGTTTACTTCATGTGATTTTCCACTTTTGTGAAAGTTATTAAAGTTTTTAAAATAGTGGTGTGAAAATGTTACGTAGGAGCTTACAAGCAACTGAGGTGTCATTTTGTATATATATTATATTTTTGTATATAATGTTAAGTACATGCAGTTTGAAGTAAGAAGAAGAAATGTATACATCTAACCTTGGCTGAGTGTAGAATTTTAACAATATATTTATATTACGAAGAAAATTAAATGCTTTTCTTTTTATGTGTATGCGAGTGGTGAATTTGAAGTTCAACTACCCATGCATGCGTGTTTTTGTATAAAAATAAAAATCTTTTAAATACTGTCAGATATTACTTGGTACTTTACAAAAGTACGATAAATTGAATTAAATATTTAAATGTGCTGTTTTAAAGGCAACTTTTTCATTTTAATTAACAGAGCCTCCACCGGAGCGAGTCGATGGTTTCCCTGGCGTGTTTCAAGACTTTATCTCAGTTGGTTAACAGCGATGGCAATGAACTGCAAAACTATCTCACCTCCAATAGGAACATCAATGTTGACGACAGAGATGAGGTGAATATTTTTTGTTTCTATTTTGAAATTAACATACAATTTTTAAATCGAAAACCCTAACTGCGCTGTACTTTATATATCGCTTAGGATACGATATATGAAGTACGTACTTTACATCATAAAACACACAGATTTTTTTATAAAGTCTAATAGAATTATATTTTCCCACTATGCTTATAATTAATACAATAGAATTATTTTGGCATACATATACACTTTTAGACAATAGTATTTAACGCTAGTTCGGTAAAACCAAGAAGCAACTGAATGCAGAAAAAACTCAAAAGCATTATACATGCATATTTTTTGTGCATGCAATGATATATCATTAAGATATAATACGACCCCTGTTCTCCTAGGCTGCACACAAGTAAGGTGTTACCCAAACATATATTTTTAACTATTGTTTATAATTTTATTGCAACAAAAAACAATACTTTTCATAACTTTATTCTGGTTTTTACAACTTTTGAATATAAAATGTAATATTCGTTGAAATATAAATTTTATATTATATTTTATATAAACAATTGCAGAATGGCACAACGGCGCTTATGTGCGCTAGTGAGAACGGGCGCATCTCCGCCGTGCGGCTGCTGCTCGGAGCGGGCGCGGACGCGGGCGCCGCCGACACCGACGGCTGGACGCCCCTCGCCTTCGCCGCCAGGGAAGGACATTTGTCCGTTGTACAGGAACTTGTCGATGCCGGCGCTAAAATCGATTCTAGGGATTGTGTAAGTCTTCGGACCCTTCGCTACATTTAGTCAAACTATGAGTACAAGATAACAGAATCACTAATTAAACATTTTATACTACCGTTCACAAAGTTTCTGTGTATAAACATTAAAAGTGTATTTTTCTTATCATATAACATTACGTAGCTTCTGTAACGATATATTGTTTTTAAATTGTTTGACAGAGAGTGACCTAAATAACTATAATAGAGCAATGACCAAGTGTTCTGGACTGTGCACCAAAAATTTGTATATTAATACTTGTGGTGGATCACTGCCAAGAAAGCAGCGACATCCCCACATTCTTAAATCTGCTTAAATACATAACTACCTATAGTGTTTTTCTTTCTTAGAAAATAATAAATTATATTTAGAACTTCTACTAATACAACGATAACAAATGCATCCACTCGGTACGTCATCGAAATATTTTAAGATATAGATTGGCTATTTTAGTTAGAAGATACAATACTTATAGTTACATACATTATATATTTGTATACTGAAAAGAAATTTTTTTTTAACTTTACTCATATATATAAATATTTAAATACAGTAATGTAATTTTTTTTTTATTTTAGTTAAAAGAAGTTGTTTCATTAAAAATATTTTCTTGCAGGGTGGTTGGACCCCTCTCATGTGGGTGTCGTACAAAGGCCACGAAGAAATTGTCGCATTGCTCCTAGATAAAGGAGCTGACGTTCACGCACACGGCAATTATAATATCAAGTATGTTTTTTTTTCTTTCCGCTTCATGCTGTCTGTCTAGCATATATCAGGGTAGGTAGAGTAATAAGACTCTCATCCCTGCTTTCCACCGATATTCTAGGGGCATTTCATGTTGAGTGACGAAACTCAACGCCGCGCTTTGCCTCTACATCAGGGCGAAAAAATCAAAATATTGAATATTTCATTTCCTCCAAAAGGAATCGAACTCACAATCTGTCGCGCTTAAAGTCACACACTACATAATATGTAGGTAACTCTAAAATATTAGAAATGGATTTTTGTGTTACCACATAATGAGCTTATTACATTTTACGTCTCTAACATACTGTTATGTGCCACAAAGAATTTATAGGTTGTAAAAATGTCACTTGCTTCACTTGTATTTAAATAAGTATTGTTGTTGGCTTAATAGAGCCACTTTGAAATATTTTGATACTTTTCCTGTTACAAATTCTTATGACCTTTTTAAAAAATCCTCAATAATGTGATCGTTAAGATGAATCATATAATTAATATGCAGCAAAAATAAGAAAATTTGCATAATATAATATTATACTGATACAGTGCGTCAGAAAAATCTTGAAATGCACAATACGTACAATAGACCTACTTACTCATTTGTAATTCGTCTGTGGGATATTGAACCTACTACTTATGAGGAAATTTAAATAACTCTTGATGAAATTCGTGAGATCGTCGGATAGTAATATTTTGGAAGGAGACCTAGTTTAAATCACGATTGAATTGTAAAATCATTGCAAAGTATTTTAAGAACTAAAAAGAACGAAGAAAAAAGTTAATAGTGTTTCGATATATCTTCCTGGAGGCAAGAAAATTAAGGGTTTATGTTGTCAAAATATTATATTGACTTTGGATCTAGATTAAGATTAACCAAATCGGTGGATAAGAGATATGTTAGAATAGTATTGATAGATATCCTTATTAGTTGATATGAAGATAAATAGGCTGGTGAAGCTAATAAAAGAGTAATAAGTACAATAGAGCGTCGATCTGAAAAAAGCATATTATGATGCTCAATAAATCTTAAATTGTCGTCTATTGGTTTAAAAATGTTCTTTGGGTATCTTACTTCTGGCTGGCTGGTATACATGACGCTGTGGTCGCTCCCACAGCTCACTAGTGTGGGCGGCGGGGCGGCGCCACAGCGGCGTGGTGGCGCGGCTGTTGGCGGCGGGAGCGCGCGCCAACTCGTGCGACAAGTACGCCACGTCGGCGCTCACATGGGCCGCGCGCGCCGGCGACGCGCCCTCCTGCGCCGCGCTGCTGCGCGCCGGCGCCGACGCGGGCACGGCCGGCATGTACTGCTGGACGCCGCTGCTGCAAGCCACGCACGGTACGCACCAACACTGCTAACTACTTATATTTAAAGTCCTTCCATTTTTTCGCTCTGGTGTCGAGGCTAAGCTCGGCATTGAGTTCTGCCACTTAACAGGTCATATCTCTCGAAATCAGTAGAAAGTGGGGAACGGAATTTCCTAATACTAGGTTCCCACTGCCTACCCTGCTATGTGCGGGATACAGCGTGAAGCTGATTTTTAAGTTTTGATTTTAATGTTAGGTAACTTGAACGTAAATAAATCATTGGGGGATATTTTATTCCTCTCTGCTTTTATTTGTTAAATATTATATAAAAACATTAATTAAATATACTTAAGTTATTTATCATTTAGTTTATTTAATAAACACATGATTAATGTGATTGTAATTTGAAAAAGTATAATATCCAAAAAGTATAATATGAATCGATGTAATATAATAATTTGATATAAACGTTGATTTACATTGAGACGATATTAGATAAACAGAGAAGTGCGTGGGCTGAGTCGGATGTCAAATATCAAAAGAATACTATTTCGTTGTTGACGCTCCAGCAAAACAACATTTAGTCTTGACAGTTCAGTGACAGACTAACTTGGTTCTTAGCCAAACTTTTCAAACCACTTTATACAAAGAAACGGCCTGAGTCATATAATAAACTAAAAGATTTCTTAATATATTTATATTTTAATTATTATTCTTCTTCTTCAAAATTGACTTTTGTGTTAATTAATTTTACAGTCTATTGATGCGATCAATATTTTTATATTGTGTACGTAATACAATACAATACAATACAAAACACTACGAACTTTCGTTCCACTACAAAAATAACTAATTTAATTATAATAATATATATTGTAATATATAATTATTTGTCCATCACAGAGTAACAAAAATAAATAATAAATTAATATTACAAATATGTATATTAGTACGCGTTAATTTACACAGGTAACCATTTTGAAATCGTCCAAATGCTACTGGAACACAAGCCCAACGTTAACGCGTTAGACAAAGATGGATGTACCGCCTTGGCGATCGCTTGCAAGGAAGGCTTTTATGATATCGCACTAGCTTTAATCAATTCGGGAGCTTATATTAACGTTCAAGTAAGTTTCTTCGTTTTTAATTATGGTTATATACATTAATATCGTAGATTTTAAAATGATATTATTTGGAAATAGTGGTATATGCTTATAAATCATGTGCATTATATGAAACTTCTGAGACGTCAGCCTTGGACGATATGAGAGGATGCCAATTTTGACACTTCACTCAATAAATTAGACCCATTAATTTGTCACTAATTTTCCGGTAAATATATTGTGCTCACAAATTTAGATTATAACAAATATTTAACAATGAATAATATAATGATATGAATCGGTAATACTATAATCGGCAATCGATGGAGTATAAAAATATGAATAATAGAAAATAACCTTCTTTTGTTTTCTGTGTAATTTTGATATGATTGTGACATAAAAATCATAAAATTAAATAATTTTATATATCTTATAATTATTATACATTTCTGCTTGTGTTCTAATGCGATTTATTGTGAGAGAGAAATTCGACAATGATGAAAACTTCTAAAAATTAAAAGGCCTCCTAAATAATTTGTACATGTTGCTAATATTACATTTTATAATTTTAGGATCATTCCAAAGATACACCACTAATTTATGCTGTAAAAGGTGGTTATAAAAATATAGTAGAAGCTTTGCTCAAAAAACATGTAGATGTCGACTTACCGGGTAAAGAGAAAAAAACTCCCGTGTATACAGCTGTAGAAAAAGGTCATGTGGCCGTACTTAAACTTCTTCTCGCATCCAATCCGGACCTGGAACACTGCACAAATGTAAGTAACTTCGTTAACAATTTTCTGAATATTTTTTACATGATATTACATATAAATATACAAAATAAATATTGTATGAGAAATCAAATAATAATAATAATCAATCAATACAAATTATAATAAAGTAAAATGATATAGGCCTAATGCTTATATTTTTTTTCTACGAACGTGTTTAATTGCTTTACAATTACGAGTTTATCAGATTTGTTTCAAATGGCAATAAAGAAGCTAGAATATTTTTACTAAATATTAATACATTGATTTATAAATAGAAAAAGCTATATGTGTAATTATATTTATATGTTATAAACAACACAGAGCGGCGACACGGCGCTACTGCGCGCGGTGCGATCGCGCAGCGCGGAGGTGGTGGCGCTGCTGCTGGAGAGGCGCGCGCGCGTGGCCGCCGCCGACAACCGCGGCGACACTGCGCTGCACGTCGCTATGCGGGCCAGGTCTAAGGTATATATTTAAGTACATTCTAAATATTCCTTTTTTTATTCAATTGTATCCAATAAGTATATATACTTTTATATATATATATCAGCTTCACACTGCATCCCGCACCCAGCAGGGTAGGCAAAGGGAACTAGGGTTAAAACACTCCATTCTCTACTTTCTGCCGAATTCAAGAGCCATTGCAGTTGAGTGGCAGAACGCTGCACTCTGCCTCGAGCAGAGTGAAGAAATGAAAATATAAACGTAAATAAATATTTCACTTCCTCGAGTGGGGATCGACACCACAATCGTAGTATTACAGTCAGTGCCGCTGCGCCAAGACAGCCTCATAGATACTTTTAGTTTTCCCTATATTTACTAATAGTATATACTGATATGAATATAAATAGTTTTTATATGAAATTAGCTACCCAAACGCGGCTTTGTCCGCTTATTATATTATACTAATAATTCTTCTTGGTAGTACACTCTTGTTAGATTGGTCAGAAGCACAGCTAAACTGTCTACTGGCAGTGCTTATTATATTTTTATTAGTAATATTCTATTGAAATATTTTTCTTCACAAGCAAATAGTTGAAATTCTTCTCCGAAATCCGAAGAACAGTCAGCTACTGTACAAACCTAACAAAATGAACGAAACCCCATACAATATCGACATGAGTTACAACAAAACTATATTGGGTCAAATATTCGGTGCCAGAAAACTAAATACTAATGAAGATAACGAGAATATGCTCGGTTACGAGTTATATAGTGCTGCTTTGGCTGACATGCTGTCCGAGCCAAGCCTCTCTGTGCCCATCACCGTGGGATTGTATGCGAGATGGGGATCCGGGAAATCATTTCTGCTAAATAAACTTAAAGGTAAATACATACATTTATTTAGTTTTACTTCACACCGTATTCCGTACATAGCAGTGTAGGAGGAAGGACTTTTATGTGTTTGAGAATTGCGTGGCGGAACTCAACGCCTCGTTATGTTTTTTATGAGAGCTAAGAAATAAAAGTGATTTATTCCCCAAACATTGTAAGTTCGTCGCGTTGTGGCCGCCTTTAAATTAACTGTAGATAGTTTTTATTATTTTGTAAAAAAGTATTTATCAGATTTTTTTTATTGTATTAGTGTCGTTTCTCTAAATAATATTCGTGTTTAAAAATAACAATAAACCAATATTGACCTAACGTAATCACATAACGTTAATGAGCGCTTTTACGTTAATAGTTATTTTTAAGTTATTTATAACACATGCTTATTTTCGCCACTTCACTTGTATCACGAGTTACTTGTGATCGGATCAGCTGTAAGCTTGCCAAACCTGAAGCTTAATAAATATGGATTAATTATTTATTTATGAAGACATCCTATAATTATTGGATTATAATTGTTTGTGGTGGTATAATGAGATTCAAATAATGAAAATATTAGTTCCTTTAAACTTCATTGCAAATGAAATAAGTATATTTAATTTCATAAATATTATTATGCCGTCGTGGCGCAGCGGCACGAGAGTGTGACTGAAACGCGACGGTTGTGGGTTCGATCCCCACTCGAGGAAATGAAATATTTATTTCTTCACTCAGTTGTCGAGGCAAAGAGCGGCGTTGAGTTTCGCCACTCACCACGCAATGCCTCCAGAATTAGCCGGAAAGTGGAGAACGGAGTGTCTTAAAACTAGGTTAACCTGCCTCACTTGCTGGTAAAGCTAAAAAAACACTTTATTTCCATAACGATTTTTTAAAAGAAATAATGCAGTGACACAAGCGTGTGAACGCCATGGTTTTGGTGAAATATTCGATATTTTAATTTCTCTGCTATCAAGCTAAAACTCGGCGTTGAATTCCGTCATTCAATACGCGATACGCTTAAAATGGAGAATGGAGCACTAGGTTTCGTTTGTCTTCTCTCTTATTTCTGGATTACTTGTAGGTTACCTAAAAATATATCATTATCATTCTCTCAACCTAGTAAAATACAAAATCCGTATCCACCGTCGCATCCGTGTGGAAAGTCCACCACTTAATGCATAATGTCACAAAAATAACTCCCAACTTTTTTATACACAAAGTAAAGCTAAAAAACCCAAATGGTATGAATTAAATGTTATAAGATAAGGCCTATATCTTCTAAAAAAATTACATAATTTCAGAGGAGATGAAAAACTTCGCGCGCCAGTGGAGCGAGTCGGGGTGGGCTTGGTCGTGGGCTGTGTCGTGGGGCGCGTGGCACACGGCGCTGGCGGCCGCCGCCATCGCCGCCATGGCAGGTGCGCCGCCCTACGTCGCGCTCGCCGTGCTGTTTGCGCTGTTTGCGGCGCTCTACTTGATATTCTATATGCTGTGGTATTTGGGTAACAAGTGAGTTTGTTTTGCTTAGTTTTTTTTAAATTTATTGCTATCGGAGCGAAGAAATGAGATGAATTTTAAATAAAACTATTTAACCGGATTATCGATTAAACCAATTAAGTAGTTAGTTAGGTTATTATGCATTGGAAACCAGACTTACTACGGTTACTTTATATAGTGAAATTAGGGTAATAGCTTAAATATGTTTGATTGGTTTATTTTATTTCATATAACCCAATATTCTGATGCTTGATAGAAAAAAAATGTTATGGGATTTAGAAAAGTTGATTGTCAAAAATGCAGTCAGTTCGTATGCGGAGTCAGCTTAGCTGATCGAATCAGCTGGTTTGGGCAAGACGATCGATCGAGTGATGAAAGAATGGCAAAAATGATTTATGTTGCAAAAGTGAGTGGTAAGAAAGGTAGAGGGAGATTTCGGTTGACCTTTGAAAACACGGTATCAATACTGGAGGAAGGTCACGTAAATCGTAAAATGATTAGAATGAAATGTTTTTAAAGGTACGAGTGGTGGTGGGCAGGTGGTATGGTGGCGGCCCTGGGGCGACGCTTCAGTTCGCTACTGCTGTTTCTACAAGTTGTTTTTTGCCACCCACCAGGTCCGGATGACCCGCGGGCTTTACCCGCAACACCTATCAGGTATTAACTAGAAAATCTATGGATTTCTAATTTTTATTGTTTAAAATATAAAAAAAATTGTAATTATATATTTTTATATTAGACATAAGAAACAAATATTTTTTTAATTATTTCAACTTTATTAGAAGACAAACGGTTAACCCCATTAAGACAGATTAAACAAAAATGATAAACGCTTGCTTTTAAGACATTTACTTCCTCTAGATTGGATTTCAAATTGTATAAATAACTTTATATTTTAACTAGGTTCCATTTTACGGAAGGCATGAAAGGCGGCGCAGGTCAGGAAGGAGAGGCGATGGTGGTACAAATGATAGGCAGCCTAGCCGAGGCTTTAGAGTGTCAGTACGGGCGTGTCGCCACACGCCTCGCGAGGGCCTTCCGGCCTCGCCCCGTGTCCTCCACGTCAGGGTGGAAGCGAGTATTTCTAACGTTTTTAAAGTTTATTTCACATTACGGAAGGATAAATATTTTTAGAAAATATGGATAAGTGGGATTTAACTCATGCCTCCTAAAAACTGCCAAAGAGTTGTTTTCTACAAATATGAGAGTGAGCCTTTGAGAGTGAGTTTACTAATGCATGATAATTCCCAGCCTGGGAAGCAAAAAGAGATTTTAAGGACGACAAAAGCTTTGCATTTTCGGAAGAATAGAAAATACTAAGTAATTGCAATAGTAGTGTATATTATTTAAATTCTAATAAAGAAACTTCAATAAAAATAGATTAATAAATTAAATAAAATAGCCATGAATAGATGTTCTTAAGAAGAAAACAGATGGAGAACATTGCAAAAAAATTCTATTCAAGTCCTTTCATTTGTTTACCATGTACCAAGAGATCTTGGTATATTTTTGTTCTTGAACACAATAAATAAGTAATTAGTTTACATTATGCTTTGAACAGATTTCTTATTTTTGTAATTATTTTAGATGGCGCCGTGCATGTTGCATCCCGCATATAGTCACATTTGAATTGAGCTTTTTATGTGTGCTCGTTGGATTCTCCGTACTCATTATCTACTTCACCGACAGTGAAACGGATCCAACGTAAGTAACCGTGAATAAATTTATGAGTTCTGTTTATTTATATAACTTTACAAATCTTTATAATATCTATGTATCTCACCAAAAACATCCGAAAACACCAGCTAAGTCTTGATAAATCTGTTCCTTTCCTTGCATATGTTGAGTCTGGCTTCTCTATAATTATAATTTAAACGTATTTTGATGTTATTTTCCGCAGGCGTCGAGACGTCCGGCAGGGCCTGGTGGTGGGCGCGTGTGCGGCGGCGGGCGCCGTGCTGCTAGCGAACGTGTACGCGTGCGGGCGTGCGCTGGCCGCGTTAGCGCTGCCTCCGCGCGCACGCCTTGCACGACTCGCGCGCGCGTTGCGTCGCGACCGGGCGCACGCCGCTGCGCTTCGCCCCGAGGTGCAGGCGTTGACGCACACGGTAAGTACGTGAAGGCGCGCGCCACGTGTTTTATCACCAGTATTTTCAATGATTTCGGCTGCATGTTATGTTACAAACAAAACTATCAAATATTTACAGGTATCATGCCTAGATGCATTCACTGGACAACAAACTCGCTTAGTGGTGGTTGTCGACGCTTTGGATAGTTGTGAACAAGAAAAGGTACTAGCGCTTTTAAACGCCGTACACGCCCTTTGCTCTGATCCTAAGAGCCCTTTCATACTGCTACTGGCTATCGATCCTCATATTATAAGCAAGGTGAGTTATCTTTAGAAAACAAAAAACAGTATAATTTGTTATATTTAAGCCGTGCAATAGCAATAAAAGTTTGACCTACTTAAATGACACAGTGAAGTTAAATTACATGACTTAAATACATTTCACTTAATCATGCAAGTTGAAGAACAGCCTTAATTTCTATATACATATATAAGTATTAAAGTTATGATATATTTACACATGTGGTTTATTTCAATAATAATATTTTTATAGTATTAAATATAATTGGCAATTCATCACATTTCAAATGCGCAGGTTGCTTGGATGGAGGTTAGTTAAATGTTGGGTGTGCCCCTGTTAGACGACAGTGAATGTTGTGATTATCGATATATTATTAAAATCGATTTTATGTCGTGTACTTGCATGATCGGTCTTTGATTGTGCTGTTAGTTTTATTTATTTTGACATTTGCCTTTGATGTCGCATGTTACAATTGAAATGTGAAAGCGTATTTGGACATATGCATATGATGTTTTCCTCAGTTTTAGTTACTGTACCAGTTTTCTGTATCAAAATATTTGAATTTATAAATTAATTTAGTCGTGTAAATAGCATTGTGAATATTTTTAAATTAGTAAAAACAAAATGCTAACGTAATATATAATATTTATACAATATGATATTCAGGCAGTAGAAATAAACAGTCGTCGAGCGTTGTCGGAGAGTAATATCGGTGGTTGGGATTATCTACGGAACATGGTGCAACTGCCATTCTACTTGCAAAACTCAGCGCTACGTCGCGTCAAAGTCGCTCAGCAGACAGCGGCCAGGAGGTTTCAGGCATTGGGCACTGATGATTTCAGCACATCCCTGCAAAGATCCGTAAGTTAAGATTTTCTTTGCTAAAACAAGTTGTTTTAATTGAACTTCTTGTAAAATATATAGTTTCTCTCTAATTTATAACTTACGTCACATTGGTGCAGTTGGAAACACATACTGCCAGTTGACACTCAATGTTTCCAAGGAAACGGAAATGGATAGAATAGAGCTATGTGTGGGTACCACATCACAACTCGTCGTCCTTCTTTGAAATGATATATTTTCATAGGTGTCTGCACGTCGGCTATCATCCACGTCCGAGCTGATGTCCAGCCAAGAGCGCATCAAGGGTGGGCGCGGCGAGGGGGCACGCGCGGAGGGGCGGCGGGGGTTGCGCGCCTCCGACTCGGTTGCGTCGTCGGTGGCGTCGGGGCTGCATCGCGCTCCCGCGCCCGCCGCCGGCGCCGCCGACCTCGGCCGCGTGCTGCTGACTGATGATTACTTCAGCGATGTCAATCCTCGCAGTATGAGGAGATTGATGAACGTGCTGTATGTGACAGGTGCCTACACATGCTATTAACTATATTGCCAACGTTGATATGTTTTAAAATTAAATATGAGGATTTTTTTATTTTATCAAGCTATATCAAAAGCTCAATAATTACCAAACTTACCGTATCTCCTTTAACTCTATATAAATGAATTGCGAACCGCAACCCCGCCATTTCTCTTCTCACTAGGCTTATTATAATAAAACACCTTTTACGATAATATTTTATTTCATATTCTACTACTCAGGTCGTCTACTTAAAGCATTCCAAATAGAATTCAACTGGTATCAGCTAGCCTCGTGGGTAAATTTGACAGAGCAGTGGCCTTTCCGCACATCCTGGATCATTTACCACCATGAGGCATACGAGGAACATATTGACGATACTACATCTCTTAAACACATATTTGATAAGTAAGAATTCTTATCTTTGCTTGTTTATATTTTGTTTATTTTTGTATTTTTTACCTGCATCACTTTTCTTATTGTAGATTAAACACATAATCTCGTAATATTTAATCTTTTTAAACTGTTGTGTGTATGGCTGATTACATATTACCTTGTAAAGTGTGAGGTAAAGCGTAAAGTTTTTTAAGGGTTAAACCTCTAATCGGTGGGCTTCGTGAAGCCAGCACGCTAATGGAGTTAGACCGCGACGAACGCAAGCTGGAAGTGTTCCTTAGTTTCCACCGCGCTACACTAACTGCCGCTGACCTGAAGATATTTCTGCCTTTCACTATCAATTTAGACCCGTATATTAAAAAAGTTATTAAAGGTATGTGAGTTAATTTGTTGATAATTATTTTTTTTAACGTTTATCCTTTAAATTATCTAAATATTTCAATTAAATAAAATCATGTGAAATAATCAAACAGTAATAATATTTAGGATTTAGATAGAAAATCTTTATTGCCAACAAAGCTGTTATAAAGGAAAGTAAAGTACAATCTTAAAATAAATTCAGAGCGTGCACAGGCGGTCTTATTGTTGATAGCAATTTCTTACAGACAACCTTTTGAGCGAGTAAATTGTGCAAATGAACAATGCAAATGCACTAGCCCCTGTATCTTAAGACTAAATTAAAGGCTTAATAAAACTGTAAAAAATTAGCTCTAGCGTAGGTAATTTAACTCTAATTTGTACATGAAGTACTTTATAATTTTTTTTTCTGTTTTTATATTAGAAGAACAAGTGCAGTCAGGCGTAGAGGAGGAAACAGTAGCCACTGGCTCGTCGCCGTGGCCGCAGACGTCGAGACAACTGCATTCCAAGACATTCCATAAAAAACCGGTAATATTATTTTATCACTTTTACCACTGTATCTTGTATATAGCATAGTAGTCCGAAGATGATCATTAGACAATAGTGCTATAATATCAAATCTGATTATTCTATTGTTAGCTTTTATTTATACGAATTTTGTGATGTTATAATATTGGTTTTCTTACAAATTTCGGGTAATATTTATGTTTCAAGCTAATAAAAAACTAAACTGATCAATTTACAGACAAAAGTGCTAATCAACCCAGTACCACCAGTGTCGAACACAATAATGTCACAAACAGTGTTGACGGGGTGGAACACGCACGCGCACGCGCCGTCGCACGCGTACTCGCAGACGCAGGCGCAAGGGCAAGACCACGCGCCGGTGGTGCCCATCGTAGCCACTAACCCAGTCGTGTTGTTGAGAACCGCTTTCCCAGGATTGGTGAGGGATAGATGATATATTTCATCAAATGTAATATTTATTTAATGTTTGATCCAAGTATTGGATTATTTTTCAATGTATTTGTATAGTTCTTCTATATTTTTCTTGACAGGTTGACGTCTCGGGTCTGCGGCTGTCGGCGCTGAGCGTGGAGCGCGCGTGCGGACTGGCGCGCGCGGCACTGGGTGCAGGTGGCGGAGCGGCGGCGGCGGCGCTGGCGGCGCACCGCGTGTGCGGCCTAGTGCTGGCCGTATGTCGCCTCGCGGACCTCAAGCCGGTACGAATACCGCACCGTAGCGCCGAATATATCCACTGTCGTTTCTGTCGAACTTTTTGAGTTGACGCTATATCCCGATTATGACAGTAAACAAATGAAACCTACTGTAAAGATACTCTGTTCCCCGCTTCCCGCCGCGTGACAGGCCCGACGTGACGTATTACCTCCAGAATTCGAAGCGAACTGCAGAAAGAAGTATCTTATCACTAGGTTCCCTCTGCCTACCCTTTTACCTGCGGGGTAAAGCTTTCAACTGAATAGTAAAAAATAAAAACGTAAATATTATTATTGCAGATTTTAGATCTGCCATTCGGCGATTGGGAACTATTTAAGATGCTTATAATGAATTTACGCGAGTTGGAAGCGAACGTGCCTCTAAACCCTCCAGCTCTTACTGGTATGTACTCATAATGAATATTATATATGAAGATTTTGAGGCCAGTATACCTTTTTGTATACCTTTACAATATATTCGTGAGTTAGTTATGTTGTAATAAATTTATTTACAGTAATAGCCGATAAAGTGGGCGACTCGGAGACAGACAACGTAAAACCGAGGTCGGGGATAGAACACCAGAGGTCGCGCCCGTCGAATGTTGAAAAGCAGGTAATTGCAAAAACACTTTTATAATACTTTTATATTAACAAATATCTATACAGAACGGCAATTTAGTTCAGTCTAAACGTTTTGTCCGTAATTAATTGCTAATAATATACTTTCTATCTCCTTTATCCATCCATCCGTCACCCGATATCCACCACCATTGAATCAATCTATCAATCAAATTGCCTCGTCTCTTGCTATTTGAACTGCTTGGACACTTGAAACTTACATACATTGATATAGTAGCTATTTAAATATTCCCTCATATAGCAGAAGGGCGAGATTTTTTAAATTATGTTTTTAATGAAATGCTACATTATAAATCAATGCTTAATTTTTTTATTTTTGCAGCCATTTGCGGAATACCAGGTGAAAGTTTTTGATAAAAAGTTATCATGAATATGTTATAGTTCATTAGATAGATATAATGCATCTTTTTATATTTTTAAATAGTGTTATAATTCACGATTTATTTATTTTATCTTATTTTCGTGTGATGTAAAAATAAAATTAATTAGATAGAAGTTGTTAGCTCAATTGGAATTTGAATGTAAATGTTTACTGAAAGCACAAGTAATATTATTAATTTTTGTTTTAAGTTTAAAGTTTTCATTTGCACATCGCTATTATATTTAATTTCATACATAAAATATAGTAAAAGGTACGAACCAAGATGAAAATAACTTCACAAGTAGCTTATTTGAAAATTAAACTTGCGTTCATGTAACTAACATGCACATGTATGGGCCTTCTCATTTAAAAAGGAACGCCCCTCCATAAAATTTTCCTATTGTATTTTAATGTGCAACAGTTCACCTGTGTGCGTATTACCATTTTACTGCAAACTTAGGATTTACCCGCAGCAGTTATATCAATTGATATTGCTTTGGGCGACCGCACTTCATATTTGAAGTGACACGACCGCTCTGTGACGCGCTTGTTAAGTGGCGAAATTTAACACCGTGGCGTGCCTCGCAACTAGAGCGAGAAAATGAAAATATTGAATATTTCATTTTCTTGAGTGGGAATCGAACCCACAATCGCGTTTACAGTTGCAGCCTTGTCTAAGAACAGATAAATAAAAATGGTCCAATTTCGATTTGAGGCAAACTCGTTTTCTTTGACCAACCCGCGAGGCATTGTGGATTTGTATGTATTTCTAAGTACAGTGGAGGGGTGTTCAGTTTTAGAGTAGAATCTCTATACGTACATATAAGACATGCCATTACATATGAGGATAACAGTAACTGATTATGTAACATCTTAAACATATATATTTGCAGGTGACGTTAGAGGAACAGATGATATGCGGAGCGCTACAGACGCTAAACGAGGAGGCCATGGAGGACGTCCTGCAATCGGAACCCCCCACGCAGTGCACCAGCGCGCTCCCAGGTGAGGCCCTCCCGACGGCCGCCGCGCCCCCTCCCCCACGTGCGCCCTCTCCGCACTCGGCTGCCGACTCGGAGGTGGAGGGGGCGGGGGGAGGTGTGCGCCGCCACGAACATGTCATCGTCAATCTTTCCGATGACGTGTTCTTGTAATATTGCCGAAGTTTTATAATTCTGATTCCAAGAAATTATTTAACTTTTACAATTGTATTGAAACCGAGTGTTCTACTATCTCCGTTTTTATTTAAATATAAAAACAGATAAAGCTTTCTAAATATATTTTATGTTACATGTTTTATGACATGTTGGCTTATGCTGGATGGTTAAGTTTGTAGATTTTTTTTTAAATAGTCAAATACTTATTTATATCATGTTAGTGTCATTTGTGGCCGAATTCAAAACTTCTTTATGACATGATCATTTAGAGCCTAGTATGCTTTCATTACAAAAAGTCTCAAAAAGCTTCCCCACAATTGTACATAAAATGTACTTTACGCTTGTAAACCTTTTAAAATATGTTGTCAAATATGTTGACATATTCTTAGAGGTTTTATTGAAATTAATAACTTAAATATATGGTTGTTTGTATAATATACTTAAAGTTAGACAAAGTGATAAATCGGAGGCTTATGTTAGAGATCTCAATCTGCTATTGTAGATACACATATCTTATGTTATAATTATTAATAAATTTATCATAATAAATATAATAAAAGTTTAATTTTTATTTTAAGCACGTATATAGTTTTTATGTACGTTGTATCTTTTGTAGAACAAAGTTGCTCTAATGAAATGTCTATTTTGTCACAAGAATTAATAGCAAATGCAATAAACAATAAATAGTGATTTGGAAAAATATTTAAACTACTAATTGATAATAAGCATTGCGTCAAATAGATGATATTACGACATTTTTCCGCAAAAGGCAGCATAGTAAGAAATTGAGCATTGATTTATAATCTTATAATTAATTGAAAAAACAATTCAAAAACAATTTTTCTTCCACTTTTTTATTTAATGACTATTTGTATGATTATTGTAATATATATTTTATTATAATGTTTCTGTATTTATATAAATATTTTAGTGCAACTTTTTTTAATGAAAGGTACAAAACCTAGTGTTGTCGTGTCAAACCCAGTGTTGACAATTGACACAGTGCAACGAGCGGTACTTATTGATATCTTGTCATGTTTAATATAATATTTATAAATAATTGTAACAGCCATATATCGAGACTTATCTTTATATTAATTTAGCAGATTGTTCCTCATTCCTAATGTTTTGCAATAATTTAGACTATAATAAATTTAAGAATATTTATTTTGGCTGTGCCGTGCCCTGTCTCCCGCGTCCCGAGACCGGTTGTGATAAACACGTGTCAATAATTATAATCTATATATTCTAATTGTGCCATTACATTTTTCGATAAACAAATATGTTCACAACTTTTTATTAAGAGTTTTTTTTTAATATTTACTATTAAAGTTTTAGAAACCTATTGTACTTAAAAATTCATGTTGTACATTTTTGTACACGTATTATATAAGAGACTCCTAAAACTGTTATGTATAAATAGTAATGATTGTTTCTTATGTATCCAGTTATGAAAGTAATAGTCTTAAATTTGAAGGCTGTTTTAGAAATAATTATTGTAGTTTGCCTTTTATGTTTAGTCGTATATACTACTAGATAGTCGACTAGATTGTGCCAGATCCGATAGAAGCGTACATATCGGGAAAAGCTCCTCGCCTTTTAGAATTCCATTTATCATTCCGTAGATAAATATTTTGATAAAGTTATGAATAAACGTTTTAAACCAAAAGTTCGTTTTATTTATCTCGCCTCTCGTTTGGGAGGGCCTCGCGCCGCGCGACGCTAGAGCCCCCCCTCGCTCCTCACGGCTGCCTTGCTTTCAGAGTGCCCGCCGCCCGAGCAAGCGCCCGTCGTAAGCTTCAGTGTGGAGAGCGACGACGCGCCCATCTCGTTCACCGCGCGTCCCCGCCAGCCCCGTGCTCGTCGCGGGCCTCGCCCGTCCTCGCTGCGCCTCGCCGACGACGCCGCGCCCATCGCCCTCGCGCCCGCCGCGCGCTCTCTCTCCGTGGAGGATGACCTGCGCCTGCGAGGGCTTGGCTTGGGCTGGCTCAAGGACAAGCTAGCGCCGCGCAGCGACGACGAAAGCGCGCCGCTAGTGGGCACGCCCAGCGCAGAGCCGTCGCCGCGCTCAGATGCCGGCGCTGCATGGGACTCCCCACCCGCCGGTGACCTGGCCGACCTGGACCTGCTGCCCGAGGGCAAAGGCGGGCGCGCCGCCAGCGACGCCTCCGTGTCCAACATGGTGGAGCCTTACAACATGCGTCTGCTGTCGGAGGGACTGCGCGCGTTGTGGCGCCAGGACGCGCTCGACTGCGATCCGCCTTGGCACGAGCCCGACTCCGCAGTGTGACCGCGCGACCGAGGCGGGCCAACTGAGTACTTAAGAGTTACCTCACGGCGATCGTAGACCTTGTACTTAATTTTTCTTTATATAAAAAGCTTAATTAAGGCCTACTGTTTTCGCAAAAAGTAATTGTTGTGATATAGCAATATTATCGTTTAGACTTATTAGATACACCAGCGCTATTTAAAATGGCACAAAAACAAATCTTATTACAGTAGAAACTAGATTAACTGGACTAATTGTTGTCGTTAGTAATCCGGATAATCGAATCTATAAAGAAAAGCTAGTTTCGTGCATATATGGCACAAAATTGTTATGTTTATTAAAAGCAACAAGTACCTCAACGAAAATCAATGTTTATTAAGAAATTAACGTTTCTCAACGTAAGATTTATACTTACGTACAAATACGTGCATTTGATAATACGGATAATCGCGAATCATATAACCGAGGGCCGGATAATCGAATTTCTACTGTACTATATTAATAGTAAACATAAATGCAATTCACGAGTTCACATTGAATATTTTAATTATTAATTATACACTAGTGGGCATATGTGTAAATTATGCAAATATGTAATAGTGCGAATTATGTAATTCTTTAACACCATTGATTATTATTCTTCTTTTATCATTACAACTCTCCTCTATTTTGCTAGATGGGCAGAGATTGTGTTTACCTATTCTGCAAACGATACTTAACGACACGTGAAATGTGCTTTAAAAAATTTTATTGCTTTGACTGCGTTCTCCACCTACATACCTAGTTAATATTAGGTAAAACATGTCCATTATCTTAAAACTTGTCAGAGTTAAGATGGTTTTATTTGAATAAGGAAGAAATTAAATAAAATTAAATTAAATTACATGAATTGTTTAATATACATTATAATACCAACAATAAGTATATATCAGAGATCACAAATTAAATACACGAGAAACTTTACTACGTGTCTACTTTACATAAATTAAACCTACAACTAAAATATTTCAAACAGTGGTTGGCCCATACTTGTCACGCAAAACTGTTACAATCGATAATTCCCTGTATTCTAAAGCAATAAATACACACTTAAATATATATATATATATAAGTACGAATTTATTTTAATAATTTGTTTCATCTATATTTTTATATTGCACTTAAAAATTATATATGTACTAAAAGAACATATGAGACAAATATGCTTTCAGAAAAAATTCCATAATACCAAATTTTGTGTCATCAATCATCATTGAAGAATTTCTACATATTTTATATATCATATCAGCTAAACAATCGCACGCAGGCTGTCAATATTTCAACAATCTATTGCTAATTACTAAGTCATATATATATAT